>VDFB02354208.1:0-66189 GCA_007258455.2 Sequoia sempervirens
TATTGCACTATACAATGCATGCATCAAGATAAAATAGACTCCCAATACGAAACCCCTTAGCCATCACCATAGCTCCTCTAGTCATCTTGCATCCTCCACCAGAGAAAAAAATTGCACTCCTGAATCATTCAATTTACTTACAAAAGGCAGGTTTCATGCCAAACCTAGGATGTACAAGACACCATCAATCTCTTTCACTCTTCCATCAAGAAATCTAATTTTGACTCTTCCACAACCAACAATATTTAGGTGAGAGTCATCACCCTGGTACACCTCTCCACCATCAGACTCCTCATAATTCAAGAACCAATCTCTGTGAGAATTCATGTGAAAGATGCACCCAAATCTATCAACCAAACATCATATTATGCATGGGCTACCAAGGCTACAATAAATACTTCTATATCATCTCAGGATGATTTCTCAGATTCAAAATCAAAGAAAGACTTGTTTTTATTCTTCTCCTTCTTGCAATCTTTCTAAATGTGACCAACTTCACCATAATTTCAAAAAAATTCCTTGGAATTCTTACCAGGAGACTTTGATCTCAATGAAGACTTAATTATACTTCTTGTCTTTCTTTTTGCTTCTCTTTTGGTCTACCATGAACTGCAAGGGCCTCTTTGGCCATCTCGAAAGAATTCCTTCACATCTTTTCAAATAGTAATGAGGCAACAACCTCATCAATCTTGAAGGTGGAAGTAGTGTTTCTAATAGCCATTACCAAGTGATCCAAAGAGTCTGGAAATGAACACAAAAGGAGCATGCAACAATCTTGTTCATCTGTTTTGTCTCCAATGGAACCCAGTTGTGCAACTAACATGGTAAAAGAGTTTAGGTTATTTGCAATGGATCCTCCATCTTACATTTTTAGAGAATACATGTTTCTTAGGAAAAGCTTGTTTACTAGGGATTTAGCCTGATAGACATCACCAAGCTTCTTCCATAGAGAAGAAAAGTTTTCTCTTCATGGAAGAGAATAGATTCATCCAAATAGAGTATAATAAGCCCCTTGGATTTCCTTTCCATGAGATCACAATCCTCTTGTTTCATGCCCAAAGGTTTGGTTCTAGAAATTGCAATCGATATGTCTCATTCTACTAACATGTCTTCCATTTTGAGCTTCCACAAATCAAAATTACCATTGTTAAATTTTTCCATCTTAATCCTCCAAGATGTTCCTCCCATTTGTTTCCTGCAATAAGGTTATGAAATACAAACTTCTGCAAAACACCCACTGAAATAGAGATTAGCTCAAAAAACCCTTCTACCCAACAAATGAACCAAGGTTGGCCAGGCTCTAATACCAATTGAAAGGAATCTAGGTGAGTGGAAACAACTTCCTATACTAATCTAATCAAAGGAGAGTTACAAAAAATTATTTTAACACCTTTTACTATTACAATAAGAGAATCACATACATAGAATAATGGAAATAGAACAACAAGAATGCATAAAATAGTGATACCAAAGGGTATGTGCAGGATAAAGATGGGCCAAAAAGTGGCAATATGATAGGTATGTGGCTGACGAATTTTTTTACCCAAAATTGATGAAACGAAAAGGGTTTTTAAAGGATATTTTCAACTTTCCACCAATATAAATTATTCCTTACTTTCAATTTAATAAGTACTTATTATTCATTTTCTATTCAAATTACGACTAAAGTCCTGATTGATAGGTTGATTGAAAAACATCTATAACTTTCAAATGATATCACATTTTTTGAATCCAAAACATGCATCACATTCTATGCTTTGTATAATATAGGATTAAAAAAAGAAAAATAAATTTCATAAAGTTTTGACCAAGCTAAGGTGGTCAGACATACGAGTTTCCATATTTTTTAAAATTTGTAAATTAATTATTTACTTGGAAAAAAATTACAAAAAAAATGCATCACATTGGGACATGAGTCCTCTACTTATATCTAAAATATTATAAAAGAATATTATCATTTTATTGTGGTTAGGGTGGTCAGAAAAACACCTACTTATTTTTTTGCTGAAATTTAAGTACTATACTGCATTGAAATTTCAAAATTTTCACCAAATGGATTTTTTTTTAAACAAACCTAGTAGTTTAGAAACTACATTCAATTTGCTACAGATTATATTTTTACATATTTTTGAAATAATATAGATAACTTATTCGAATTTTTCTGTCAAGTTTCCTAACTCTATTTTTTTTTGAATTTTTTGCCACTTAAGGCCTTGTTTTTTCCATGATGATCCTGCACATACCCCAAATATACGTGGGGAAAACTGTTTTATGTAAAAAATCCCACCCTCCAAAAGCACAATAATTTATTTATTACTTTAAATAATGGTTACAAGATATCACCAAGTACAAGCTTCTTCAACAAGTGCTTCAACATGAACACTTGTTCTAGAGTGATACTTGCAACACTTGATTACCTGCAATTAAACTATGCATTCTACAAGTCAAAGAACTCAATAAATAGAGTGATACAAGCTTCAAGAAGTGTATAGAAGGTGAGGGGCATCCAAATCCACATGTAACAATTTCCAACACCTTAGACATGCATTTGGACACATGTGACATATTCTCTTACAACCTTGACAAGTGTCAAACATGCACTTAGTATTCTTCTAAGCTTGGTCACCGAAAATATACTAAAAATGGGATATGAAAGATTTCTTACACATCTTACAACTTTCATAGAATCTATCATAGCTAGCAACACTTATAGCTGTAAGAGAATCTATCATAACTAACTAAAAATAGTTGATTCTCTTACATCATGTCATAACCCAACTTGGGTGCCAACTTTAACCCATGCACTCAAAGATGCCTTATGATGTGTCATAGAATCTATCATATATCATAGATTCCAAAGTGGGACGGCTATGCCCACTTGGGATCATTATGTGTCATCCAGTCACCTTCAATGAGGATGCCATCTAGCTGGTGGGTCCCAATTAGTGAGATGACACCATAGGAATTTAAATAATACAAATAAATACATTAAATTACATCAAATAAATCATTATTAGGACTCTAAGGTTGAGACACATTAATCTTGACACATATTTTCTCCTACCAACTTTCATGAGCAAGTATCCTAGCAAGTTTATGAGATCAAGAGCATTCAAGAGCTGATTATCAAGAATTTTGGAGCTATATTCAAGAATCATGTAAAAGTCATCATGCATCATGTGTTTGTTTGAGCTAACATTTGTGATGTAGGTTCTTATGATTCAAGCAAGCATTCAAGTCAAGATCCATAGCCTTAATTAAAGATTCAATATATACATTTATGCTAGCCATTTCATATAAATTTGTAGCCTTTTAAAGAAGAGTTTTGTGGGTTGCAACATAGATTATTTGTTATTTCATCATTCCTTTGTTCTATTTGATTTCATTTCAAGGTTTGATTATCAAAATGGGTTTTGACCAAGGAAAAACCCTCTCCAGTAACAAATTTTTTTTTACCCTCTCTTTGATGTGTGATTTGTTGATTTAGGTTGAAGATCCATTGAATAACATGATTGGAGAAAGTTTTCAAAGTTGAAAAGTGAACCAAAATTTTTATTGTTGTTCTATGTGCTTCTTTTGCACTCTTAGGATCTTTCACCTAAAAGGAGAGAGATAGAACCCAAAATTGAAGTGGTTCATTCAAATAAAAGGATTTTGTTATGTAATTAAGACTAAATGAAATGTTGTAAGTGCAACTAAATGATGAAATTGATTGACTATTGATGCAAAACCTAAGAAATATGTAATGTTTGAAAACACAATGTGATATGCAGAAAAGGAAATGGAAATGTAAACTAATGCAAATATAACTGAAAGAGGTTAAATAGAGTGCACCTGGAGGTAGATTGAAGACCTAAGAAGATTCTATAATGCTGGTAAAATCATTGTAAATCACCAGTGGGACTCATTCACCACTGATGGGGAAGTAGTCCTGCTACTGGCAAAAACTCCTGGAAACTGGTTTCTAACTGTTGGGATTTGGAATGTGATAGAATCTACTTTTCTAGTCTTAAGGTGGGACTCATTTTCCATTGATGGTGAATCAATCCTCTCCAAAAATTCTATGAAATCAAGGGTCAATTCCGTAGCTCTAGATTTGCACTTGTCTTCTTGTCGAGTTGACAGGGTCAAATATGTAGAAAACTGACTGTAGGTTGTGTCCAAGCTTGAAATAGGATGTAGTTGACTTGGAATTTTTTTTGACTTCTTGTCCACTTTTCAACACCTATTTTCTTGAAAAATCTACATACAAAAGTTTTCAAACACATATCCAAAAGGGGAAAAATGGTTAAGGGTTAGAGTTAGGGATTTTCCTTGGTCAAATCCAACTTTGGTAATCACACCCTTAATAAAGAAATGAAATGAAATGAACAACGAATGATGAATAAATAACATATAAATGTGCTAAAATTAGCACAACCTTGTTGAAGAAATATGGATTTATGTCAATGGCTGCTCCAAGATGCTTGATTGATGCTTGATTGAATGATGCAAAGTGCTCAAATGCTAATTGATGCAAGTGAATGAGGAGATTGTAGGAGATGAATTGGGGATATAAAATGAGGATAAAACACTTATTTATACACACTTGTGCCCTATTAACCCAACAATACAACATCACAGGTGGACATAAGGTAATTTTGAATAAAAACCCAAAAAAAAATTTGAAATATTTTGAATTTGGAGCCAAGAAGGACTCATTCACCACCCATGGTGAATGGGTCCCACCTTAGAATTTTAAGTGGGTGTCAAGAATTATCTTACATTTAATTTGGTTTGTCAGGTTTACATTCAAAAATATACTTAATCAAGTCTTCTGAGTGCATAAAGGGGTCAAATAAAGCATAAGAAAGGTGTAAATAATGAAATTAAGCCTAGAAAAGTGTGAAATCTTGTTACAAGACTTTACACTACTTTAGAACAGGACTTGATAAGTGATGAAAAGGTGATTTTTAGGTGAATTGTAATGAGAAGAGTCTAGAAAAGTGTAGAAATTTATTACAACACTTCACAACACCTTCACAAGACATCATAATTTGAATGTTTAGAACATAATGTGAATGCATAAGTCACATTGCAACATTAAATAAAAGAAAAATAGATCAAGCATCATGAGAGAAAGACCTAAAAGAATATGAAAATTTCAATGATCCATTTTTCTATGGTACACGAAGTTTTCTATGTTGTCACCTTTCTTGTGAGATCATAGAAAGTCACTTGCATGTCAGAATTGAGAGTTTCAAACCTAGATATCAGAAAGGAGAGAAGCTACAACAAATCACTAGAGGATTTCAGAGTTTCATATCAACCATGTGATTGATGGGAAAAAATGGACATACAATATCACTCTTTCTCTAACTAATCACTCAAGGATGTCCTAGGGGTCCTAATTGTATTGACTAACAACCTCACAAGGTGAGTCAATTCTCAATGAGGAGGACCTAGCAGGGGGCTTTTTTAGCTTTAAAGGTGTTCACCACCAAGAAAATTATTGGAAAAGACAAATGAACATTCAACTTACAAGACTTAGTTATGCAAGCTAAATGCAATATGCAAATGATAAAATTGTGTAATGGGGAGATAGGATATGTGTACCTGGGAAGTCTGGAGATGTGAGGATTTTGAAAATCCAAAGAAGCTACCAAAAAGTGCTATGGAGGACTAAGACGCCCAAGATGGTGTATTAGTCCTGCTGCTATTTTTTGGGGAAGATGCAGAGTCTTCAGATGCCAAAATTGAATTTGAAGGATTCTTTGAAAAATATGCTCAAGAGAACTAAGACGCCCAAGATGGCATATTAGTCCTATTCTGAATTTCTAGAATTTTTGAATGTGATCTCAAAGCTCAATATTTGGACCTCCTTCTTCACCAAGTATTTAGATCTAAACCTATAAAAATACCTACAAAAGAAAGGAATTTGGATTGATTGTTTATGGGGGTTTTCCTTGGTCAAACCCCTTGTTTGGTAATTAAACATTGATGAAAAAGCATAGATCTAAAAATGGAAATGTGTGTGTGCCCTAATCTTAAGTGTGTCTAAAGTTATGCAAGCTAGAATATGAAGAAACCCTATTAAAATGTGTTAGAATAAGATTCCTAAGATGTAAATGTAAATGAACTATAAAGGAGCTCTCTAATCACCCTAACAAGTCACAAACATGAAATGTACCTTAGGAAAAAAATAGCGTAATAATGGAAGATGGAATCAATCAAGAAACAAGTCCTTAGGCTTGGATAAATGGCTTGTTGCATCTCCAATCTAGAATATCTCATGACCCACAATAGGCAACCATTACTAATCCTTGGCAATGCTAGATCTTGGCTTGAAAATAGACTTGAAAAACCTACAAAAACACAATAGAAGGCCGCTCCAAGACTTTGAAACTTCCTTCAACTTGCCCAACTTATGTCTTTTGTCTCAACTAATGTCAACTTATATCAAATAATGGGAAAAATGGGTGGGAATCCTTCTTTTATAGGAATTTCTACCTAATAACCTAATTATTGGATCTCAAAGGCTAACAAACACTCAAATACATTCAAATATTTTCATTTCTTGCTCTTAATTCCAAATAATAAAGCCGTCGGGACTAAGACACCCTAGGTGGTGTCTTGGTCCCACTAGGTGGGACTAAGATGCCACCAAAGGCATCTTGTTCCCACAAGGCTTAATTTTCCAATTCAAAAGGTAGGTTACCAAGATTGATGGTTGTTTATGGATTTTGGTTAGGTTTAAAGTTGTAACATGCCTTGGGATGCACAAAAAGGGGTCTTAGGGTAGATAACAAGTGACCTAAAGGGAAATTAAAGCAACGGGTGCCAAAATAGGTCCAATTTAAGTGTGAAAATGTAAAGGTATACATTTTTCTACTCTACATTTAGCCCCCACTTTAGTGCCCATATGGCACTACGTGCATATGCAAGATAAAGTACTTAAAAAAGTAACTTTATAAAAGTATACTCATATGGATTCATTATGGAGAATGAAACCCCCACTATAGTCGCCTATAAAACCATAATGTTAAGAACCACATTCTTCATCACAAGTTCATTAGTAGCTAAAAAAAAATCCTCTTATCTAACTTTCCTAGAAAATTGAATTTGAGGGTAGATGTATACCTCCCTTGATTCCACTTGCTTTACAGAGGTGGAATCAAGGTAGCAAATCAACCACATCAAACTGGACAAGTCCATCATAGGGAATTTCCAAGTACAATGCCACTTGATGATAGAATTTTGATGAGAATAGGAGTAGAACCATGATCCCAATCCAACAAACGACATCGAAAAAGGAGTTTGCTAGCTCAAAATATGTTAATTTAAATAAAAAGTACCTCTTTTATTTTTAACAAAAATGACCTAAAAGTGCATACATAATAGATAAAAGAGAGTGTAAATCACATTCATTTCATCTTTTTACCTTTCACAGAGTGAGCTTGGAGTAGAGTGAGCCACCATGCCAAGCAGATGTCCATCTACCCATCCATGGATTGAGATTCTATGGGAGGTGATCACATGGGGTGAGCTACATTACATTGTGAGTGGATTTAGCCTTCTTTGTACTTCAATTTAATCAATTTTTTTAGGTTTATATGAAATTATAGTGTAGGGAAGGTTTTTCTTTCATTTTTTTAGATTTTCACAAAGTGTCCCACTTTGTCACAAAGTGTCCCAGTTAAGGAATAAAGTGTGTAGAACCCTTATTTAAGATATTATAGAGTGAATTTAGCAAAATTCTTGACCATTAAAGAAAAAAATTAAGATTTTATGATGTTTTTAAATTTGACCTTTTGCTTCTTTTCTTATGAAAAACTACACCCTGATCGTGCCAACACTTGGGTGGTAAGATGTTCAGCCAAATTTGAGAGCTCACCGATTAGCTACCTAAGGAGGATGTACAGATCCAATAGGATATAGGTCTTTACTGAGCCTATCTCATTCCAGCCATCTGATGCCATGTTGATGGAACTAGCAAAGAGATGGGACAAAGAAACCTGCACCTTCCACTTGCTGATATGGGAGATGACAGTCACATTGGAGGATGTGCACCACATAGTGTGGGTGCCCATCTGAGGAGAGAGGGTATTCTTAGCATAGGGAATGAGTTTCAAGGAGATGTGGGAAGATATAGAGTATTACTTAGGAAAATTAGTCCATTGCAAGATTGTGAGAATGCACATCGAGCTTTCTTGGTTGTTGCATGGACACTCACCACTATTGAGATTCATCCTAATTTTTACAATAGAACTTGTGCTAGTCCCTGATTGCTACATAGCACATCTGGAGGGGGGATTAGTGCACATGATTAGAGACATGGAGCATGTGGTCTTCGCTTAGGGCCAGAGCATACTAGCACACTTATACTATGAGTTAGGTCAATTTACCTATGGAGAGATGCATAACATGCTACACTATAACCTACTACAAATATGGATCCTAGAGCTTATAAACTATACCTGGCCTATAGGATTTATGATTGCCACAATGGTGAGGTATCTATAGGTTTTTAGCTATCCCTTGAGACAAGCATGGCAACACAGTGATGTACTGTTCTAGAGGGTGAAAATTGATAGACTGAGCGAGGAGGATATTGTGTGGAGGTCCTACCTCGTGGAACTATTCTAGCTAGACATGACATGACAACTAAGACTGATGTAGAGAGACAGGCTACTACTAGAATGATGTGATCATGCAGTAAGACCTTTCTACTACAATTCACATCATGAGGAAGTTTGGATAGATATATAGGAAACCATGACTACGAGATTCATATAGACAGTCAGTATGGAGTGCCCATAGACCTAGAGATATTAAATGGTTGACAATAGATGATGTCATCCTGAGCGACGTAGAGGAGGAGGATACATATATTCCCTCGATCTCTAACATAGATTATGTCGGCATGACATAGGAGTATGATGAGTGGTGGGAGATGACATAGCCAGGAGCCATTTTTCCTATGGATTATCCTATGGGATTCATAGGGCCTTTACCAGATTCAAGAGAGGAGGACGAGGAGTCAAGCAGGAGGATAGATCCAGTGGACCTATCTCTAAATGAGGATGAGGAGGAGATAGAGGAGGACAATGATTATGAGGGAGAGGGGGATGAGGAGGATGATGAGGAGGGTGATCCCATAATAGTGGTTTACAATTTTTGGTCAAAGCTGGACCTTTGAATTTTTATTTTTAATTAAATCTTCACATTCGACACCTATAGCTAAGTGAGGAATTTGAAGATGATGGCGAGTCTCATCACATTTTGTCTGTAGAATTCTAAAAATATTTTTTCAAAATTTTTGGAATCAAATTGCACTTTTTCCATCTCCCACAAAACTGGTTTTCAAAAACAACATTTTTAAAAGTGGCCCATATAGCTTATAAAATTTTTCCATGAAGGATAAAATTCTAATTCTTTCAAATTTAGATTTGTAACTTTGATATCTAGTGCTTTCACGGTTAGATAGTTTTTATTGAATATTTTTCTTTAATCAAGTTTTGATGTCAAACCAATGACAATTCGAGACATAATGAAGATAATGCGTTTTTTTTTTTGTATATATCAAAAATTCAATTATTATTTTTTTGGATCAAGGACTTCAATATCTGGTGCACTCATATTTTTCAAATTTTTTTTTTATAATCTGCTATTTTTCCACATGTGTAGAATAGAGACCTTCATTTTCGACGAAAAACCTATGTTTAATAAAACTAAAAAAACAAATACATAATAAAACCAAAACATATTAAAATTATATTCATTGGATAGCTCGTTTCAAGGACTACCTGACTTCAATTGGGTTTGTGAAGATTCCCCCATTTTCATCCTCAACCTGAGCATCAAAGCGTAAAAAAATAGGTTTTTTGTGTGAACAAAGTCAAAAATTAGGGAAAAGGGGTGTTCTAGTGAACCAGGGTTCATTCGAACCCCCTCAATATGAATTTTCCCTTTTATTTTTTGGGTGAGAAATGTGGGCCCCATGGTTGATGGGTTCGGTCAAACCCCTTTATGGTTCGGTTGAACTTGTAGGTTCATTCAAACCCCTAAAACCAATTTTTTTTCCATGGGGCCATTTTTTCTCAGTTTTCCTTCCTCCATCAAATTGTAAACCACTATTGTGGCTTCGCCTGGAGATGAAGAATGAGTAGAGCTAGCCCATGAGTGAGGATAGTGACAAAGGCAAGGTTAGTCCTCCTAGACTGAAGTGGAGAGATATAGTTCCCACACAACTTATGGGGTCATAGTATGCACATGCCAATGTTCGAGAGCATGGGGGGAGTAGTAGGGAATTTGAGATTTTGAATGATCATGCTACAAACGCAGGTGATGATATTTATTGTTATGCTTTGTGTTTTTATCTATATCATTCTCATATATATGGATATAGTATGATGATGGATACTAATTATGCTTATGATTTCTATCCTTTAGGGCCCATGACAAAGTCTAAGGACCTATTTCGATGTTTATTTGTAGTGATGGTGCCACCCCTTCCTACAGATGAGGCTACAACCACAGAGTTCATGGCCCCACCATTCATAGTGGAGCACATGGACTTGTTTGAGCCTTATGTGAGGCTTAGGGGAGCATATGCTGGTGTATCCAGGTGCGCTGAGCATGCTGAGGGTTAGGTATCATCACTAGCAGTGGAGTTAGAGGAGGTTTGAGTAGCTTAGAGATCTAACAGAGAGGCCATCTTATAGTTAGAAGTCAAGTGACTTTAGAGAGAGGTTGTGAGGATCCAAGCTGATAGAGACCACATTGAGTGAGAGTGAGTGGAGGCACTGATACACGGGGGTGAGATACGTAGGTCACTATGAAATATGCAACATATGACCAACATGAGTAGATCTAGGTCACACACTAGTGTCTCCTGATAGGTGTAGACATCGCATCCAGATGAATCTAGCAACCATAGGCCATAGTGACATTGTACTATTGATGAGATGTATTAAATTTTTATATATATATATATATATGAGCATGCATGGATTTTATGTTTATGTGTTAGATGGAAATGTGATTTTTTAAATAATCTATATTATACTATTCAATAAATATCTCCATGATCTAGCATGTCTTTTCTTTAAGTTTTCTTATATGATGCGGTATGCTATGCTAAATTAAATGAACTTATGATTTAATTGTAAAACATTTAAATACCAATAAGGATTTAATGTAACATAACATACAGCATAAGGTATGAATAACATGATACCTACAGTAGGAATTCAAAACCACATTGGACCCATTACCCCATAATTTAAGACACAAAGAACCATGTGTCAGTAATGAAGCAAGCACAAGATATAATGATATACTATCCATTAACTCTAACAATGCTGCTTTAAAATTCACACTATTTAGAAAAGGGCTAGAAAGATTATTGATGCAAATGTGTGACATTAATACATTCTTGAAGAGGTGTTCCATGCATTTTAGATATTAGGTATGCCCTAGACCCATAGCTTTCTTGAACTATATAAGGTCCTAACCAATTAGGGCTAAACTTTCCTTTTTTTTGTTAGATTAGATTTGACATTTTGTTGATTTTCATATAGCACCAAATCACCCTAGTTAAATGAATGAGGGATGACATGATCATTATAACTTCGTTGCATTTTCTTATTATAGGCTTGAAGATGTTTGAGGGCATTGATGCACCTTTCATCGAGCATTTCAAGTTGGTGTAATTGTTGTTTCCTATAAGTATTGTCATCAATCATCCCTTGAAGAGTGATCCTTAAGGAAGGAATCTCTAACTCTAGGGGCATAATTGCCTTGGCACCATAAAAGGTTATAAGGTGTGTTTCCTATTGACATTCTGATACTAGTACAATAAGCCCATAATGTATATGTTAATTGCATATGCTAGTCTTTATTATGTTTGTTAACTGTCTTTCTTAGGATTTGCTCAAGGTTTTTGTTAAAGATTTTTTTAAGTTGATTTAGCTTGTCTGTTAGATTGTGGGTAGTACAATGTTGAAAAATGATGTTGCATATATTAAATGTTTCCAAGAACTTCTTCACATCATTATTCTTAAATGGTGTTCTATTGTACGAAACTAACACAAAAGGAAGTCCAAAGTGAGCAATAATGTGTTCCAATATGAAATGACATATTACATCAGTTGTTATTGAATGCAAAGGGATAACTTCTACCCATTTTGTGAAATAATCTATTATTGTGATTATAAACATATGTCCTATGAATGAGGGTGGATATATTTTACAATAATATCCAAACCCCACACCAAGAATGACCAAATAGGAACTTGTGCATGAATTTTAGAGGTAGGAGCATGAATTAAGTTTTGATGCTCTTGATAGATGTGACATTTCTTAATGTATTTGAAGCAATATCATTGCATATTCTTCCAATAATACCCTATGTGGATTAAGTTTTGACCTAATGATCTTCCTCCAAAATGACCCCCGCAAGCACCTGCATGAGCTTGTTTAAGTGGTATAGGGATTTCGTATTATTTAAGGCATCTAAGAAAGAGGCTGTCAAAGGACCACTTATATAAGATGTATACTAGGATGATATATCTAGATGCAAATTTTTGAATACAAGAACAAGTGTTTTTATTTGTTGGCTCAAGAAAGGTACCATTTTTCAAATAATTGAATATTGTGTCATACCATTAATTTTAGTTTTAGATTGTTGTTGCTAACACTTCGTCTTCTTTACCATCAATTGATGGTTTCATAATTGTATGGACAACAAAATTGAATTATTTTGAAGGATCTTAAGGGGAAATAAGAGAAGCCACACTTTCCATTGCATCTGCATGATGATTATCTTTTTGAGGGATGTTATCAATGGTGAATGATTCAAAATTCTCTACGAGTTACATCAAGTGAGATCTTTTTATTTTGATAATTTTTCATTTTTGTTTGATATGTTTTGTTTATATGTTTGATGACTAATTGTGAGTTGCTAAATATCTTAATGTCTCTAGTGACCATAACTAGAGCGACACACAAACCAACAATTAATGCTTCATATTCAGCAGTGTTATTTTTACATAGGAAATTTAATCGATATGATAAGGGAATACGCTCTTTTGTGGGTGGTTTTATTATAACCCCCACACTAGAGCTAGTTCTACACTTCCATCCATCAAAATACAATTCCCATGTATCTTATTTGATTGTTAACATGTTATCATCAGGGAAAGAATCATTACCAGGTAACGCTAAAGGAGAAGGAGCATCAACCAATTGGTCTGTCAAGGCTTGACCCTTAATTACTTTTTTTAAGAAAAATTTAAGGTAAAACTCAGTCAACTACATTACCCACTTAGCTAAGTGTCTGAATAAATTTGTTTTAGTGAAAATATGTTTTAAAGGATCAAATTTTGTCATTACTTGTATTTCAATGTTCAATAAGTAATGTCACAACTTAATGGTAGCAAATACAAGAGCCAAAAATTGTTTTTCTATTGTTGTGTATCATTTCTCATAATCAATAAATGCTCAACTAATGTAATAAATAAGATGTTCATTACCTTTTTCATCTTGTTGAGCCAACAATGCTACAAGAGCATGGGCTGAAGCTAATGTGTAAATAATGAATGGTTTGTTTTGTATAGTGGGTTGTAAAATAGGTGGAGTGACAAGATAATCTTTCAAACTCTCAAAAGCTTATTTACAATCCTCGTTCCAATCAAAGTGTATTCATTTCTTGAGAAGATGTGTAAATGGTAATGTTCAATCCACTAAGGATGCTACAAATAGTCAAATGGCTTGAATTATTCCTTGTAAGGTACACAATTGAGAGATATTTCTTGGAGGTGGCATGTTAAATATAACATCAATTTTCTTTGTATCCACCTTGATGCCTCTATGAGATACGATAAAACCTAAAAGTTGTCCACTATTTACACCAAAGAAACACTTTTTCATATTCAATCTCATGTTGTATTTTTGAAGTCACTCAAAGATATTCCAAAGAACATTCACATTATCTTGTCATGTTAAAGATTTAGTGATATTATCATCAACATAATCTTCCAAGATCTTGTGTATGTAATCATGGAATATTAGTGTCATAGCTCATTGATATGTTGAGCCTGCATTTTTCAATCCAAAAGGCATCATAACCCACAAAATGTTCCCCAAATAGTTGTAAACATTGTTTTGTACTGATCTTGAGGGTTGATGAAAATTTGATTGTATCCAAAAAATCCATCCATGAATGAAAACAAAGCTTGTCCTATAGTCGAGTCTCCTATCATGTCAATATTAGGAAGAGGAAAGTCATCTTTTAAAGATGCTTTATTAAAATCATGAAAGTCCATACACATCCTAATATGATTGTTAGGTTTTGCAACTACAACAATGTTTGAGATCCAAGGAGAACAATCTATAGGTCTTATGAATCTAGCCTCAAGGAGTTTTTTGATTTCTTCCTTAACTAGCAAGGCTATATTAGGGTTCATTTTTCAAATCTTCTGTCTAATGGGCTTAGCATTTTTAGCAAGGACTATGTTGTGTGTTACAATCTTAAAATTCCCAACATATCTGAATAATTCCAAGAAAAGATTTCAGAAAAGTCATGAAGCAAGGTTGTAGTGTCTTCTTGTTTGTCATCATCGAGGCATTTTCCTATATTAATGAATTTCTCTTTATCATTGATGTCCATTGCTATGACTACTGTATCCTCTAGAGAAAGTGCATTCAATCTTGAAAATTCAGGATTGTATTCTTCATTATTCATGTATGTCTCATTGTTCTCTTTTTCTCCATCTACTTGTTTGGTTCTTACCATAACACATGTAACCTTGTTCTTGTGAAGAGGAGTGGATGGTTTATCATAAACTCTAAGCATTTGTTTCAAGGCTTCATCATTTTCAAGGTACTCCCATGATGGGGGTAACTCCATATCAATTAATTCAGGATGTTTCAAAGAGAGACTAATTTTTTGTTTGCACGTAATGGTGTTGATGTTAATGAAGGTCTTTTCTTTGCTTATGTTATCTTAGAAGGACAATATCCCAAACCATTTTTTGTCTCTTGCATGTTAGTTTCTATAGGGACATGAATTCCTTGCTCTCTCTTTGCTCATCCTTTTGCACTATAACCTAATTGTTTCAGAAGTTCATAACCTCTCCCATAAATTTGTTCCATTTCCTTCAAGTTTGGTGGTTGTTGATAGTCCATCTCATTGAAATTCATTGTGTATTTGGTATCTTGTTCAAGAGTAGATGTTTGTGAGTTTTCTCCTGAATTCTTTGTTGACATGACCATTGGTTACTTTATTTTTCATCTTCTTTCCTTGTGATTATATATTCCACCATGAATGAAGGTGTGAACTCCAAGGAACCCCAATTATCATTTGCTAATTTTGACACTATTTCCATCTCTTGTGTTTCCTCTATGACAAGCTCTATTTTTTATATTGGAATTAATTTTTTTAGAGGACTGGTGGTTCCCTTTTCAATTTGCAAGCAACTTTTAGGCTTGGGGTCCATTTAAATTTGGTATATATTATTCCTATAGACATACTTCATGATATGATGAAGAGTCGAAGGTACCACTTCATCTCATGAATCTATGGTCTTCCTAAAAGAAGATTGTATAAAATTTCATGATCCATAACATGGATAGAATTTTGTAAGGTATCCTTTCTGACTGAAATGGGCAAGGTAATTACATAGAGCAGTTTCTTTCCTATATTGCCAAATCCTCGAATCGATAGGGAATTAGGTTTTATTTGTGATTTATCTACTCCCAACTTATCTAAAATATTTATACATTGCACACATTTAGAGCTGAGCCATTATCAACAAGGGTATTTTTTATTCCCTTGGTGTTGTATCTAGCTATGATCATGAATGCATTGTATCTCTTTTGCATTTCCAAGGGAGGGAGCTCATGTTGGTGGAAGGTAATGTCTACATTAACTGTATTCATTCCTTACATACTAGAGCTTCCACATCATTTGTATTTGTATTAGGAGAAACCACAACTTGTTGCAAGGAAATTTGAAGCATGGTGTGGTAACTAGGTGAAGCTTGAATAAGATCCCATAAGGAAATCTTAGTAGGAGTATTATTAAGTTGTTCAACAAGATCATACTCCTTTCCACTATGCAATGATAGACAAGGAGCACTAGGAAACATAGGATTCAGTAATGGTAGTGAAACAAGATTAGGTTGAGGTTGTTTATTATTCCATGTGTTATATGTATGAGTAACAGTATTATAATTTAGTTGTTGTGACACATTCGCTTTAGGTGTATCAAGGATAAGGACAGGTTTGTTTGAAGGTCGTGGTTTGTTTGAAGGAGGATAAAGGATAAGTTGAGGTTAAATAAAATTTACTTCATTTTGTTTAGATTTATTTGAAAAATCCTTAGTTGAAGAACCTTGCAAGAGGAAGTATTCAAGAGCTTCATCTAACATGTCAAAGTCATCACAACTAAAAGGATTGTGTTTGTTAATAGGTTAAGGTTGGATAACATTTACTTCACTTTGGTTAGGTTTGTTTGAACAATCCTTAGTGGAAAAACCTTGTGAGGTGAAGTCCTCAAGGGCTTCACCTAACATATCAAGGTCATCATGACTAAAAGGCTTGAGGTTTAAGCTAACTTTGAAAAAGTGTGTTAACATGGTTAAGTAACCATACATCTACACATGTTTAAGTTTAACATTTTTGGTTTTATGTTTTGAATTTATAATGAATGAAATCTACAAAAAATAATGTGGAAATATAATGAGCTATCTTTATCAAGCAATTGTAAACATAAACTATGAAAATCCATACAATAGTAAATTGGTAAACTGAAACAACAAACTAACTATAGCAAATAAAAGCACAAAAATGCACTGTTTAACCCTGGAAACTGTAACCTCAAATCACACAAGGACTAAGATTCCAGGAAGGGTTTCTTGGTTCTCTTGATAAAATTCATAGATTCCAGAAACTAGAATAGATAGCATAGAACTTAGACAGGATTTTGGACCAAAAACCCTGAGAGGGACTAAGATACAAGTAAGGGAATTTTAGTCCCAATAAAGGATTTTTTTAGAAAAACAACAAGATCTGAGTTGATAATAGTGTTACCATGTTTCCTACCTAGGGACCTGATGTTTGGAAATAAGAAACTATGAAAATGGATGTAAAGAAAAGCAACTAATAACAAGCAATTGAATGCAAGATTTGAATGCAAATTTTCAATTTTCAATGCAATAACAATGTTTCTAAATGCAACAATGTGCTTTTCAATTTTTTTGTGAATGAAATGAAATGATGCAAGAAAATGCAACCTATATGTACTTTCACTAATGTAAATGCAAGAAACCCTAGATGCAATTTCACTAAATATGCAAAACCCTAGATGTGGTTTCACTACTACAAGATTCAATGCAAGAATGAATGTAACCTAGATCTATGATTTTAGTGGACTACAAATTAGAAAATGAATGATCAACAAGGTAAGGTTCACCAAAATGATTGATGGGAAAAAATGGACATACAATGTCACTCTTTCTCCAACTACTCACTCAAGGATTTCCTAGGGGTCCTAATTGGATTGACTAACAACCTCACAAAGTGAGTCAATTCTCAATGAGTAGGACCTAGGAGGGGGATTTTAAGCTTTAAAGGGGATAACCACCAAGAAAAATATTAGAAAATATAAATGGAAAATCAACCTACAAAACCTAATTGTGAAATCTAAATGAGAGATGAAAATGATGAAATTATGTAATAGGGAGATAGGATATGTGTACCTAGGAAGTCTAGAGATGTTGTGAGGATTATAGAAATGCAAAGAAGTTGCCAAAAAATTATATGGAGGAATAAGATACCCAATATGGAGTATTATTCCTACTATTGTTTTTTGGGGCAGATGCAAAGTCTTCGAATGTCGAAACTAGATCTGAAGGAATCTCTGAAAAATATGCTCGAGAGGACTAAGATGCCCAAGATGGCGTATTAGTCCCATTCTGAATTTCTAGAATATCTGAATGCAATCCTAAAGCTCAATATCTACACCTCCTTCTTCACCAAGTCTTCAGATCTAAACTTGTAAAAAGACCTACAAAACAAATGAATTTGGATTGATTATTTATGGGGTTTTTCCTTTGTGAAACCCCTTGTTTGGTAATTAAACATTGATGGAAAAGCATAGATCTGAAAATGAAAATGTGTGTGTGCCCTAATAATAAGTGTGCCTAAGATTATGGAAGCTAGAATATGAAGAAACCTTATTCAAATGTGTTAGAATAATATTCCTAAGATGCAAATGCAAATGAACTATAAAGGAGATCTCTAATCACCCTAACAAGTGACAACCATGAAATTTACCTTCCTTAGGTAGAAAATAGAGCAATAATGGAAGATGGAATCAATCAAGAAACAAGTCCTTAGGCTTGGATAAATGGATCATTGCATATCCTACCTAGAATCTCTCATGATCCACAATAGGCAACCATTACTAATCCTTGGCAATGCTAGATCTTGGCTTGAAAATAGACTCGAAAAACCTACAAAAATATAATAGAAGGTTGTTCCAAGACTCTGAAAGTTCCTTCAACTTTCTCAACTTATGTCTCTTGTCTCAACTCATGTCAACTTATATCAACTTATGTAAAAATGGGTGAGAATATTACTTTTATAGGTGTTTCTACCTAATAACCCAATTATTGGATCTAAAAGGCCAACAAAGGGTCAAATAAATTCAAATATTTTCATTTACCGCTCTTAGTTCCGAAAACTAAACCCCCAAGGACTAAGACACCCTAGGTGGCCTCTCTGTTCCACAAGGCTTAATTTTGTAATTCAAAAGGCGGTTTTCCAATATTGATGGTTTTTTATGGGTTTTGGTTAGGTTTAAAGTTGTAATATACCTTGGGATGCACAAAAAGGGGTCTTAGGGGGCTATAACAAGTGACCTAAAGGGAAATTAATGCAAGGGGTGCCAAAATAGGTCCAAATTAAGTGTGAAAATGCAAAGGTACATGCATTTTTCTACACTACGCGATGATAGTGGGACTAAATCACCACTTGTGGTGTATGAGTCCTAGTATACCAGTTTTTAGCCTATTTCTATAGATCATACTTTACTAGTTGTAGATTTCACTTTCAGACGAAAACCCTAAACTGGGACTAAATCACCCCTACTAGTGTATGAGTCCTAGTGTGCTTCAAAAGTCAACATTTTGGGATTTTAGATCTTACTTCAAGCATCTTTAGCTTTCCAAGTGCACCTTTGTTCATTCTTAGTCCATTACTCTGATTTTGTAGTTTTATATTCTAGGCTATATAGTTAGAATTACATATCATTTAAATTTCCTTCTTTCTAAGCCTTTTCTTAGTGGTGAACCCCATTTGGTCTTTAATCACACCCTAAGAGACCTTATAGTAGATCTCTTCTCTCACTTGAACCATTGGATTGAGATATCTAGGGTTTCCTTGAATGAAATAGAGCAAAATAGGAAGGGACCCCCCTTTCCTTAATTCCATCTCTCAAAAGGTGGCACCCTATTTCTTTTTTTTTAGTGGGAAGGGAAAATTGTTAAATCCTCCTTGGTTTTTAGTGTTTATGAATGGTTATATTCAACTAGCTATCATAGGGATATTAGTGTCTACTATATGAGCTAGACTATGCAACACCTCTATTCCTTGAGTATCATTGATTAACTTCTTAAGGTTATCCATGATGGCCACCAATTTTCCTTCTAAAGAATCAATGCTTAAGTAATCTTGCAAACCTTTTAAATCTTTGTCTAATTGTTTTAATCGCTCATTAAGAACATGGGGAAAAGTATTCTCTAAGTACAAAAAGATGTCTAATTGTGAGGTTTTCATGGATATTGTATGAATGGATTTTGAAATGGGATTGGTATTGAAAATACCTTGCATGAAATATTTGGAGGACTCAGGCTCCACAACTGATGTAATAACTGTGCAAAATGCCATAATTTTGCAACTACGACTTGTAGGAGCATTGGAAATACAACACCAGATCGTGAAGCTCATATGAGTTTCAAAACACTTAGGTGTGCCCCATCTGACACTAAGATGCCAAACAATAACATGAAAACAAAAAATCCAAAATCATAGAGAAAAATCACACAAGAAACATAGAGACAAATGTCTGGTGAGATTTTGAGCAAAAACTAGTCAGACAAGGCTACCCAGGGTGCCCTTGTTTGGAAAAATTTTCTTCTAAAAATAAAGTTTGAATGTTCGTAATATTTTTTAATGTTTTAGTTCTATGACTATGTAGGTTTGAAAGAAAATAATTTTCCAAAATTTGTCCAATTTATGACTATGTAATACAAAATGCAACTGTGCAAACAATTTTCAAAATGTTCAAGCAATAAATGTACTTCAAAATGAAATTTCTAAATCTAAAACACAATAATTGACTAATTAGGTAATGTATAAAATATGAAAATGATGAGCTTGATATCTTTTTGGAACAAAATAATACAATTTTCACCATGTTGACTATATGCAAAATACCTAGAAATGAATGCAATGAACACTATAAGATTTGATTTTAGATCTAAAATCACATTAGGTAGATTTTTAAATGCAATTAAGATGTAGATCTAACCTATGATGACTGAAATTAGCCTATTGCAACTTAGGATGTAATATAATATTCCATTTTTTCAATTTTTATGCTTTCTTGATGCAATAATGAATACCTATATGATGAATGCAAAATAATGCAATGCTAGTATTTTTGGCATATAGTTGTCATTGATGTCAAAAGGAGATAAGAGAGAGTTGACCCTAATTCTAAAAGGATATTTTTGGCATAATTGTGTCATTGAAGTCAAAAGAAGATCTATACAATATCATATAGAAGAGGTGTAGAAGACTTAGTCAAATTTGTGCTAAGTTACCAGGTTTTAGAGTTTGGGCTTATCGCATATCAAATACCTTTAAAAAAAACTTAGAAGCTTTAAAGAGAATCAAACATTATTCATCGAGTTTATCACTTACCAAATGCATTTGGAAAAGACTTAGAAAGTTTGAAGGTTCTATAAATTCAAACTTCAGAGCTTCATCATAACCTTTGTGAAGTTTATGATATCGGGTATTGGGAAACCCTAAAACCTGACCCACAAAAGGATTTCACTCTTTCCTGCCCAACGTTATGTTCACCAGTTTGGCATGAAGGATAAGGGATCCCCCAATCCTTGATAGTTGATAGAAGGGTAGTGATGTGTGAGGACTTAGAAGATTTCGCGATAAAGTGAAAAGCATGGAATAAAACATTTTTTAGAATTTCTTACTCCAAAGAAACTCACAAAAATAGTAATTTTGGGTAATCCACACGAGAAAGGAATTCACATAAAGTGAAGTGGTTGTCGATTTCAAAAAATTTGCATGAGAAAGTATTTCATGAAAAGTGAAATGATGGTGTTTATGGGTAATCATTGTGAGCATGAAATTAGAAAAAATGGTGAAGTTTAGGTAATCTATGTGATCAAGGAATTCACAAGAATAGTGTCTTTGGAGAATCCACTCTCCCTTGGATTTCGTAAAATGACAAGGCTTCAAGAAATATGGATTGTCTTGGAAATCACAATAGTGGTGTTTAAGGACAAATACGAGGCTAACACGTGACAAGTTCTTATTTGTTTATTTCACATCTTCATTGTGAATCAACATGTAATTTTTGGTTGATGACTATAAAATATTTTAAAATGCAATTGAAACCCTCAATCCTATGGTGGAAATTAAAAGAAAACCTTGATTGAACAATGACAGTTTCAAAATGATAAAGCAAGGGTTTGAAGGAGTGAATACAAAGATCAATGGCATGTATGCACATGTGAATGACACTGATTCATAAGTCTAAAATCAGAGGATGAAATCAATTCAAGTAAAAGGATGGACAAATGGAGACTTTAGCACAAATTACCAGGTAACCATTCAACAAATATTTCATTGCTTATTGGTTGAAATGGGGGTACTAAGGCAAGGGAAATAAAAAATATTGTATATGGAGGCATTGCATAGAAAAATAAAAAATGACATGAAAAACCTAAGTTTATTTTAATCAATAATGGAACATATGTTGAATCTAGACAAGGTTTTGTATGCTTGATATAGCTTGATGGTGAAGGTAGAGAATGCTATAAATATTGCAGATTAAAAATGAAAATTGTTTGTTTTTTAAAAGGGGGTTACAAGGTTAGAGAGTGAAGTGTGTAAGTGAGTTACCGAGTCAATTTGATAGAGTGTTGAATGAAAATTAGAGGTTGATCATACTTGAAGGAGAGTGAGCAAAGAGAGCATAAATTATGTATTGAATGTATTGATGCATTATTAGGTTATGTAGAACCAATTTTATGCATATATGAGATTTTAATATTATAGAGGTTGTTGCCTCATTTGTACTGAGTTGGTGCTCAAAAAATGGGATTGGTGTCTCCTTAGGGTTGGTTCCCATAAAAAATTGTAACACAAGATTTATTTGTGACATTGGATTTGAGCAGTAGACTCAAGCAACTTTTGTGACCATGTTTTTTCACATCTTGGGTGTTCCACATATATCTGGTATTATGTGTTGAACTTGTATGTGCTTGTGTTTGTCAAATATTTTCATGTTTTAATCTACACATCTAGGCTTGAGGATTGTGTTTACACTAAGATTAAGAAGGCTAAAAGTTTTAGTATCTACTGATTTGAACCCCCCTCTCAATAGATTGTTGTGTTCCAACAATTGGTATTAGAGAACTAGGTTACCTAAGAGAAGCTTAATTAGCTCATGTAGATCCTTATATTTGTGAACACAATATCCAATCAAGAAGGTTCATCTACAAAAAGGCCACATCGATTTGATGGAATAGATTATGCCTTTTGGAGCTCATTGATGAAGGGATATTTGGGATCTTTAAGGTTTGATGTGTGGATGTTTGTTGTGAATGGATACACACCAACAACCATACCTCCTACTAATTCTATAGGAAAAAATGACTATGAGAACAATGAAAAAAATGGTTTTCTATTATGAACAATTTGTCTAGATCTGTGCATAGAAAGGTTATGCATTGTAAGATTGCACATGATGTTTGGGATACATTGAAAATGATCTATGAAGGAGATGACAAGGTAAAATTGGTAAAGCTTCAAGTGCTAAGAGCTAGATTTGAAGTCCTAAAGATGAAAAAAGAAGAGAAGATTTTAGACTATCTTTTAAGAGTCAATGATATAGTGAACTCTATTTAAGGATATGGAGAAGAAGTGAAAGATGTCATTATAATAAAATTCCTAAGGTCAATGACAACCAAAAATGATTCTAATATTTTTTCAATAGAGGAAGGAAGATACATAGATAAACTCGCTCTTAATGAGTTACATAGTATATTCACTGTATATGAAATGAGGATGGGAGATACATAACCATCAAGGAAGTTGCTTTCAGGGTTACCAACAAAGAGAAGGATGTATCTTCTAAGAAAGACAAGGATGAGAAGATCACATCTGGAAATGATGAGACTATTAAAGAAGAGGAAAATTTCATCAAGAAACTGAGAAGAGTATTTGGCAAGTACAAAGGTAAGTTTCCCTTTAAATGCTTTCAATATGGAAAATTTGGTCATTTCGCTACTAAATTTCTTTATAATAAGAAAGGAAACTCTAAGAAAGAGGTACAAGGTAAAGTGAAGAAACCCTACTATCCTAAGAGAAGAAGTTTTGAATGGAGGACAGTAGACCAATCAGTACCCCCATGATAACTTGATGCAAATTGAGAAAATCAGATGAATCCATAGAAGCAAACAAGAAAATGTATAGGTCAATGATTAGTATCTTGTTGTACTTAATTGCATCAAGGCCCGATATTATGCAAGCATTATGTTTAGTTGCAAGTTTTTAGGCTACACCAAAGGAGTCTCATGTCAACACAATGAAAAGAATTTTCAAATATATCAAAAGAACTGTTGATTATGGGTTGTGGTATCCAAAGAGAAAGGATTTTTATTTGAAAACATACACAAACACAAATTAGGTAGGAAGTGTAGATGATAGGAAAAGCACTAGTGGTGGAGAATTATTTTTGGGATACAAGTTGGTTTCCTGGATGAGCAAGAAGCAAGAATTAGTCACTCTTTCCATAGTGGAAGGTGAGTATGTAGCAATAGCAGCTCATTATAATCAAGACCTATGGATGAAGCAGCCACTTAAGGACATCAAGGTAGAGTATAGTGAACCTATCTCTATTCTTTGAGATAATTCAAGTGCAATAAACATCTCAAAGAATCCATCAATGCACTCTAGAACAAAGAACATATCCATAAAGAATCACTTCATTAGAGAAAAGGTTGCAGAGAGAGAGAGGGGTAAGTGCACCAAGATGGTTCCCAAAAAAGGGGCTTAAGTGGCCACTTCTTTTTTGAAATCAGGAAATACTGACCTTGGACGTGAAATTGAGGATAGCTACACTCAAAATTTTTAGATGGAACAAAAACAAGGACTACAGTGCTCTGAGTCTACTTTCTAAACTACTAATTTATTTTGAAAATGGTTGAGATTAAGGGGTTCTAAAGAGGGACACACACAAATTGTTGTTGTTTCTGTCAAAAAAACATAACATAGCAACTCTTGTGTGACCCGAGCACGGTGGACTTTTTTGTAGTATTTTTAAAATCACTCCAGTTAGAAGTTAGATAATAGTATGTAGTAAGGACTGGATATTTTTTGATAATTTTTTAATAAATATTTGATTTTTTATTAATTTTCTAAGTGGGCACTTCCTAAAAAGCAGAATTTTGGCCGTGCTCCCCCTAATTTTTTTTGAAACTAATAGAATTTTTTTTAAATTTTTTTTTAAATTGTAGAATGGAGTCTAGTTTCTAAAAATGTAATTTATTTCAAATTTCGATGAACGGTTAATTTATAGCCAAAAAAAAACCAAACACTACTTTTTGAACAAAAACGGATATACAAACAAAAGAAATTATGGATGAAAGGCTTAACATTGTTAGAAAGTGAAAAAAATTACATCGTTGGAAAGCTAATAAAGAACCTAACATTACCCATGTGTTCAATTTTATTGATATTGAACCAAATGCAATCTTGATGGTGAGCACGAACCTGATTATGTGAAAATTTGTTGAATTTGGAAAAAACACGTCTCTAGTCTTTGGGAATGCCCTCCAAGCCTTTGGGTTGGTATTCCAAGGCAAATACCAAAGCAAATTTGCAAAGAAAACAATAATGTGAATGCGTTATTTGTTAGTTTGGCCACAAAAGTGTGACCATTTCGGTGCACTTACCCAGAGGTCAACATGGAGTATGTTCCAACAAAAGAATCGGTGGTTGAAATTTTCACCAAGTCCCTTCCTATGGAGAAATTTGAATATTTGAGGCAAAAGTTGGGATTAATTTCTCCCACATCATATCACTAAATCTTAATGATAGGTAATGAATCTAGGGGGAGCTTCATTGTTTCTACATCCATCCCTAGACATGGACATAACGATCAAGTCAGGTAAAATTAGTTTTATAAATTTCTAAAAACTTGATGGTTGCAGCAGTATAGACACATTCTTTCTCTTTGTATGGTTTGTTAAAGGGGGAAATTATCAGTAACAACACCATGTTTTGAGGTAGAGAATAGTTAGACCCTTTTCCATTGATGCCAAAGAGGGATAAATTGAGCACTCTATTGGGATAAGGTAACTAAAAAGCTCCTTATTTTTCAAAGGTGAAGGTATGACTAAGGGGGAGTAGTCACACTGACTATGTGATCTAGTGATTTATTTTATCCTTTGGTACAATATATTGTTTGGTGCATATTTTGGTTCAGAGCATTTAGGTTTTTCAATCAATGAAAAAGGGGGAGATTTTTGGAATATAGTTTTCATTGATGTAAAAAAGAGATCAAAGATGAGTTTTCCCTAATTTTGAAAGGAGATTTTTGGCATAATGGTTTTATTGAATTCAAAATAAAATCTATGCAATATCATACAAAAGAGGTGTAAAAGACTTAGTCAAATTTATGCCAAGTTAGTAGGTTTCAGAGTTCGGGCTTACCACATATCAAATACCTTTAAAAACACATAGAAGCTTTGAAGAGAATCAATAATCATTCATTGGGCTTATCGATTACCAAATGCATTTGAATATGACTTAGAAATTTTGAAGGTTCTTGACATTCAAACTTCAGAGCTTCATCTTAAGCTTTACTTGTGAAGTATGTGGTATCGGGTATTGAGAAACCTCGAACCCCAACCCATGAAAGGATTTTTCTCTTCACTGTTCAACATTATGTTAATTGGTTTAGCATGAAGGACAAGGGATCCCCAATCCGCGACAACTGATACAAGGTCAGTGATGTGTGAAGACTTATATTTCATGATAAAGTGAAATGCATGGAATAAAACATGTTCGAGAATTTCTTACTCCAAAGGAATTTGGAAAAATAGTAATTTTGGGTAATAAGTATGACAAACAAATTCATGAAAAGTGAAGTGGTGGTTAATTTTGGAAAATTTGCATGAGAAATGATTTCATGAAAAGTGAAGTGATGGAGTTCTCAAGTAATCTGTGTTCATGAAATTACCAAAAATAGTGAAGTTCAAGTAATCCATGTGATCAAGGAATTCACGAGAATAGTGTCTTCAGATAATCCACACTCCCTTGGATTCCATGAAAGGACAAGGCTTCTAGAAATATGGACTAGATTGGAAATTGCGATAGTAGTGTTTAAGGATGAATAAGAGGTTGACATGTGGCACATTCTTATTGGTTGATTTCACATCTTCATTGTGAATCAACACGCGATTTTTGGTTGGTGACTGTAAATTTTTTTAAAATGTGATTTAAACCCTCAATCCTACAATGGAGATTAAAAGTAAACCCTAATCAAATAATGGTAGTTTTAAAATGATAAATCAAGGGCTTGAAGGCACGAATACAAAAGTAAATGGCATGTATGCATAGGTGAATGGCACTAATTCATAAGTCAAAAATAAGAGGATGAAATTGATTCAAGTAAAAGGATGGACAAATGGAGACTTTTGCACAAATTTCCAGGTAACTGTTCAACAAATATTTCATTGCTTATTGGTTGAAATGGTGGTACTAAGGTAAGGAAAATAAAAAATATTATATATGGAGGCATTGCATAGAAAAATAAAAAAATGACTTGAAAACCCTAGGTTTAATTTAATCAAGAATGGAATGTACATTTAATTTGGACAAGGGTTTTTATGTTTGAGATAGCTTGATGGTGAAGACAAAGAATGTTATAAATATAACATATCAGAAATGAAAATTGTTGGTTTTTTGAAAGGGGTTTATAGGGTTAGAGAGTGAATTGTGTAAGCGAGTTACTAAGTCAATTTGACAGGCTGTTGAATGAAATTTTGAAGCTGATCACAATTGAGGGAGAGTGAGCAGAGAGAGAAGAAATTATGCATTAAATGTATTGATGCATTACCAGGTTATGCAGAACCAATTTAATGCATATATGAGCTTTTAATATTGTAGAGGTTGTTACCTCATTTGTACTGAGTTGGTTCTCAGAAGAGGGGATTGGTGTCTCCTTAGGGTTGGTTCCCTTAAAAATTGTATCACAAGATTTATTTGTGACACTGGATTTGAGTAGTAGACTCAAGCAACTTTTGTGACCATGGTTTTTCACATCTTGGGTGTTCCACATATATCTAGTGTTATGTGTTGATCTTGTATGTGCTTGTATTTTTCATATCTTTTCATATTTTAATCTACACATCTAGGTTTGAGGATTTTGTTTGCAATAAGGTTAAGAAGGATAATTTTTTTAGTATCTACTGATTCATCTTTCCTCTTAGTAGATTGTTATGTTTCAAAAGGTCTTAAATCTAAGATGATATGATTCATATTTCATAAGGTTTATAATGTTAATGCGCCAGGTTCACCAAAAATGTGATGTTGGAAAAGTGAAACCTGAACACTTAACTAGGATTAGTCACCTTTCCAAGCATGAAACTTGAGCAATTGAAGATGGGAAAGGGAATGCAATTAACTTGGAACCTAAAAGGTGAGTTAACTAGCTTGTGATCTTCAATTTGGTTGTTTTAGTTTTAAGTGTATGTGTGCATGTTTTTTAGTAATTGATAATGATGAAATGCAATGATGCACCTAGCTAATTATGAAAATACACTATTTTGATATGAAAATAAACAATCAAGAAGTTGATAGACAAATTTAGTGACCAAAAATATACAAAGTAGACATGTGTGCACCTATGATTTGAACTTGGACTTGATTTGCATGGACAATGCCACCTCAAGTGCCCTTGTCTAGATGACTAAAAATAAAATATCATTTCATAATCCTTATGTCCTAGGTCTAAGGATCTTTCTTCCAGCTCTTGTTGTTAGATATTTGTTTGTTGCCAAGATAATTAAGTTTCCATATCTTATCAAATTATAGGGTTCAATGCATCAATGATCAAATAGTCTTCAATCCTCCTCCAATCTTCTTCAAATTTATAACCTACACATTCAAATAGAGAGGAAGTGTTGCACATGCCATATAGGGGCTTGCCTCAATCAAACCTCATGTTGGTATTTCTATCTCCATAATAGAAAAAATGATGAGACAAAGATATTATCCTTTTGAGGGATAGAGGCTAAATGAAAAATGAATGATGAATCAAAACTTTGTTGCAACTCACCACTCAAATCTAATACCCTTGAGGGATTGAAGTCAGAAACATCACCTTTAAGGCTTGCTTGCAATTTGGCTTGGATTAACTTGAAGACTTACAAACATTAGTACTCACAAATAAAATATGTATAAACATGAAAAAATTGACATAAAACTTTACATGATGCCTTGATGCTAAAATACTATAATAATCTTGACATATCTACTCTTGAGTGCTCTTATGATACTTGATTTTCTTAATAGAATTCTCTTGATGATCACTTCTTGCTAGTTATCTTTCAAATGATGAAATGACTAGGTATCTATATACAATTAGTCTAATTTCCTATAAATTAAATCCTGATACCTAACATTTAGGATTTGAAGTTCAAATAATAAATTGCAAAAACTGACATATTTAAATTTGGATCCAAATTAGGAGGACAAGGCTACCAAGGGCGCCCTTGTTTAGACCTTATTTTTTAGGATGTGAAGTATCGAGGGAAAAATATTAAATTCCTACTTGGGATTTATGTATTTGATTTATTGTTAAATGATTAAATGTGCCATGGAATGCATAATTTAGGAAATTAGGAGCATGATTAGGTCCAAGAACATAGGGGGTAAAAAAATCTAGCGTGAAATTGTCAAGGGTAACAATTTACAATGCTACAAATCCTATGTTCACTATTTAAAATTAGACTAAACATTCAAACTCATGGTACACTCCCTGTTTGTAAAAAAGTACCATTCCTAGATGGCATATAGGATTAAATATATTTTAAATTCCTTGGATTAACAAGAAAAGAGAGCTCATAATTCAAATATTTATATCCTTATCACATTAACCAATTAGGGAGCCATCATCATAATGGGGCATAAAATTAAATTTTGGAGGCATGCAAAATTGGGTAGTAATAGAGATCAAATCAAATTGTGCATCATCTAGTAGATAAAAATTAGAATGAAAGAAAGAAATTTTCTTATATGCTTAGATTTATTAAAGTGTCACACTCTTATGAATCTAGGAAATTTGTGTAGTGTTATAAATAAATATTTTCTCTAGATTAGAGTGTGATGTTTGTTGATCCAATTTCCTATATAGGGATGCCTAAGTATAGTCTAGGGGCCAAGTTCAATTTTATGTCACAATTTGTAATTGGAAGAGGAGGTTGAAGGTGTCTATTGCAGAGGATTTTATCAAGGAATTAGAAGTGGTGGTTCGAAATAAGGATGTATGTTTGAATAATGTGCTTGTGTAGCTACCTTCTAGCTTAGATATTAAAGTGGAGGAGAAATAAAATCTTACAAAGGTAAACATGGGAAATGAGTTGTGGGACAACATTGTGGAGCCTCCTCTAGAGTGGAATTTAGTGTAATTAAATGGAAGATCAGAGAGTGTATGGTAGTTGATGCTTGAGGTTTTTGCCAAGACTTGTGCATGGTGATTCACAACATAATTCTTTGCATACACCAGGGCACACTTGAGGTGTCAAGTGGGTATACTATGCCATTATTTAAGAATGACTCCCTCACATGGGTAGTAAAGAGGATGGAGGTTTTCATAGGGATAACATTTAAGGGAGTAATTAAGTTATTGGTTCTAGTCTTGCTAACATTGGAGCTGACCCCAATTTTTGGCTATGGGGTTTACAATCAAGCCTATGATAGATGGATTGTCCAAGCAAAGGAATGGCCCATTGGGGAGTGATAAATTTACCTATAATGTGTGCTAGAGTGTAATTTATTTTGTTTAGTGGTTTTCATGATATTAGCCATGACAGTTGCTTCATACGTAATTAAATAGTTTTTAAAGATAGTTGACTATTTTGTGTATTTCACCTAATTAATGTGCCGTTCAATAGTTTTTGCATCATGCCTTGTAGTTTCCATAAATTTGTAACATGGTTTGGGGTTTCGTATTTATAATTATAATGAGAAAATAAACCATAATAATTTCAGAACACTCACGCAAAAGATTTCTTGTCTAAGGACAAAGATAACAGGAGAAGCTGGAAGTTGGTTTTGAATTTAAATCTTGAATTATTTTTCATACTTAACTGCAGAACATACTCTTTGTAACATATGACAGACGAAGATTCATTTTCTGTCAAATTCGTCTACAATTAAACTTATTACACACAACATACCACAGTCTGGATAACTACCTTAAACAATCCGTTACTCTTACGGCGATACATCATTTTGTCCAAAGTCTGATATTTTTCCAACGAGACTCCATGCAAGATGAAGCGTTAACATTAGTGTACACTCCACACTTAAAATAATGCTTGGCGCGACCTCTGTCATCAGCCACTACCTTCTCCTTCCCATCCACGAACACATACACTTTCCCTTCATCTGCATTGTGGATAACGTTGAGATGAATCCACCGATCATAAATACCAGACGCCACCACTTGGTCATTGTAACGCACTAGCTTTCCATTGGAAGCCAGCAGCATTAACGAGGTGGCGTGTTGAACCCCGCCGAAAACCTGCATGACGCACACTCCCGACGTTCCCTGTGGTACATAGATGTCCCCCTCGAACTGCCACACTCCCATTGTATAGTCATATCCCTGCAGCGTAATAAAATCCCCGCAGTTTAGACAATTACAGAACTTCCTGGAGCAGTTTATACAACATCTAAAGAAAAAAGATTAATATAAAATTTAACCTTGATGCGGATTTCTGTCCTGGGCCCGGTCTTGCTCTCAGGAGTGTGGGGTTTGTCGCCTTTGAAAACCCACATGGAATGAACACCATTAATGAAGCTGTAACGCTCGTATTCCTCCTTGTCGTATGGTTTTTGTATGACAAAATTTGTGTCATTCAAAACCAGTTAGGTAAATCCTTCAGTTGGTGAGAAAATTGGATCCGCATATGCAATCGAAATCCAAATCAAAATCCCACTCATGATCGCTAACATTCTCGCCATTGATAATTCTGAAGATGCAGCTCAAATGTCTGTCTACCACATGCAACCCTCTCCGTATTTATTGTGATAAAAATACTGAAAAAAAACATTATTCATAGTCTCTGAGTTGTGTATTCTTAAATGTTTTCAAATATGCTTTCACAGTCGAACGGCCGACTGACGTAAATAAATAACGAATAAATCTTTCGTGATGAAGATGACGTTGACCATTTACGAACAACACATTAATTTCTATCCATTTAACTTGTAATTTTTATCGATATCTGAGCTCATACTTGTCATCAAAGCTATCGTTTTTTGTTTTTTGTTTTTTTCTCATTTTCTTCAAAATAAATAGAGCAGTTGGATTTGTCGTCTATGTCTTGGGATTTATCAATTGTAGGGTAATGACTGACCATAGACTTGGACTAAGTCATTTTTGTTATGAGTTCTTTTGTATTTCTTTTAGTTGGAATTTTATCACTTTTTATTTAGATTGAACTTCTTATCTTTGTCATTTATATTTTACTTGTATCAATTGTAAGGTAATGTTATTGGAGGGAATTTTAACACTTTTTATTTAGATTGAACCTCTCATCTTTGTCATTTATATTTTGCTTGTATCAATTGTAAGGTAATGTTATTGGAGACTTGATCATAGATTTGGTTTGAGTCATTTTATAGACTTTATCAAAAAGTCTTTTTATATTCTTCTTAGTTGAAATTCTATCATTTTTCATTTAGATTGAACTTCTCACCTTTGTCATTTATACTTTAGTTGTATCAATTGTAAGTTAATGTTATTGGAGACTACCCATAGACATGGTCTAAGTCAATTTATAGACTTTGTCAAAATGTCTTTTTATATTCTTCTTAATTGAAATTTTATCTTTTTTTCATTTAGATTGAACCTCTCACCTTTGTCATTTATACTTTAGTTGTTTGTGAAGATATTTTATTTTAAGTTATAGTTAGCAATTATCAGTTTTTAAAAATATTATTTTGATTGGATTCAATTTATTTTATTTATTTCTAGTCAATGATCATATAAATAATAAAAAAACCGAGCTACAATCTTATAGTTGTAATTTGTATTCTAATTTAATAATTTTGAAAATGTTAATCTATTTTTCTATTAATGTTAGAAATAGTTAGTGCATAACATAAATTATAATTTAAATTTATTATATGTTTAATATATTGAATTCTTGTGATAAAAAATTAACTATATCAATAATGCACATCTTATTCAAATATTAAATTGAGAGTCAACTTTTAACTCTATTAGTGTTTTGTTGTTGCTTGAATGAAACTAAACACTATTATAGCTATCATAATAGTCCTTTTATATTGTGAGGTGGTAGGATAATTCATATGAAAATAAATAACGCCTTCAATAGATTCCTCTTCTATAAATTGTATTGCTAACTTTTAGATTATTAAATTTTCTAAGAACAAGATTTAAACTAAATATAATTATGTACTAACTATACTTAATTATATGTTTACAAAAATTGGTTCATACTTATTGAAATAATCTAGTATTATCTACTGTCATTTTACTAGTTTGATGCAAAAAATGATTAAGAATAATTTAAGTAATCTATGATTAATGACCTAAAACTATTACAATAGTGTACTATTTATGTAATCTAATAGCCACTAATATTCGCTAAAACTACAATTTGACTATCGAATAACTAGTATGAAGAAAAATACAATAGTTCAAGCACAACGTTGATCCAAAAATCATAATTTTGTATCTTTAATTTGGAGTTATTTGAGTTTACAACTAGATGTGGTCTAACAACTCTATTATGCTGCTCAAAAAATAATAATAATAATTTGATAATATTTATCTCAACTAACTACACAAACTAATCAATAATAGTGATAAATGACAAGAACTAGATTTAATGCATCTCTCACTATAAAAGTGTGATAGATGATATTTCATTTTATTTCTATTTTGAATTTTTTTAAAAGATTGTTTATTTTAAAATCTAATTCAAAAATATTTGTTATATTTAACCAAAACCTCAAGTATGGTTGAAAAATATTTAGTTTCAATTTTTTCTATTTTCTTTACTTCTATATACATTATTTTAATAATTTATATTATATTAAAGTGGGGAAAAATGTAATAGTGAAACTTGCATATCCATATGCTTTACTATTATATTTTTGGCTCACATCAATGAGAGTGTCATTAATGTATATACAAATCTATAAGTGAAATAATATTCCATGAATCTATCTCATGGCATCATCCTATCTTGATTACATCATTACTCATCTTGAAAGAATTGGTCCTAATATTTATAGTATACATTAACCACCTTAGATTAGATCCATTGTTGCAACGTTAACTTAGTTTATTTAAAGAAATGTAGATGTAAATCTTAAAATTTAAAAATAAATTAAAAATATATTTGACCAAATTTCTCCTACTATGCATAATGAGCCAAACTAGTACATTTTTGTGTTTATTTATGTGTTATATGTTGATATCTAAAGATAGTCATTAATTAATTTTGAAAATTATATAGAAATATTTGAATGTTAAAGAATACTTAGGTAAAAGAGATTAAAGAGAAATAAATTCTATATTATTTTATTGTGATTTCATCCTAGTCCCATTGTATGTTTGTTTGTTATTTATAATAATTATTCCAAAGCTTTTGAATCCATCCATCCATTCCTTATTAAAATATAAATATAAGAAGATCAAAAGGATAAGAATTTAACATCTAATTTATTTGAATATATTCATATGATTACATATTTAGGTCCTTACACTAGATCATTTGCATACCTATAAATATTATCTATACAAACATATATGAAGAAGAGATAAACACAATATCAAGAATCTTAGATAGAGAATTAAGCAAACCCTAAAATCCAATTTTGTGGAAAATCAATTGACAAAATATTTAATGTTATTTTTTATCTTCAAATTCTAGCCAAGTATCACATTAATATTAATTTAATTTTCAAATACTAATCAATTTTTATTAGTTTATTCCTAGTCCATTTATCTAGGTTATTTATTTATTTAACCTAGTTATTTTTTTTCAAGGTGTATCTTTTCTCTTATAGTTTTGTTAAACTTGATATTATTACATAATCTAGGATTTTCTTGATTAGAGGTTATCCTTATTTTTAGGATTTTTAGATATAATTACCTAATTTAATTGATTTATTTTATTAGTTTTGATTATGGTTTAGATCGACCCTTATTTATGTAGATAATTACTTATCTATATTATAGTTTGGACTTCATTATATTATCTCTTTTTAAAACCTTCCTACCCAAGCATGTTTTAGATTGTGTAATCCAACTATATCATTTTTCATGTATTCTATTATCATATACCTCAATTAATTCTTATATTACATATTTTAAAATTATCAATTTGATTTATGATATTTAATCCCACTATCATTGGTTCTCACATTTTTGTTCTTAAAAATGTGTTTATTCTAAGTATTAATTTATTGTTCCATCATGCGTGTATCATTCCATTCTTTATTCACCTATTCATTAAATTTCATTCCCTCTTGTATTTACCTCAATTATTCATGAACCTCATGTTGTTTTTGTATTTTTTATGAATAGTGCTAATAATTACTTGGGCATAGTGATTCTCTATCATTGTGTGCTTTTATTTTAAAAAAACCATAATATAAATTCTATTATGGATAATTTTAAATATCATTCTTATCAATAAATATATAAATGGATGTGATTATACTTTTCATTATTCCTACATGTTGTGATGATACTATTTAAATGTTTAATGCATCTCAATTTCATTTTTTTCATGCTAATAACATTGGCACAATATTTATTCATATCATAATTCATCCATGTAGGGATCATATGATTGGATATACATAATAGAAAATTTCTAAATGATATGGTTTACTTAGTCAGTTTAAGAATAATCTAAATAAAATGTTTATTTATGATTTAATGCATTCATATAAAATATATAGAGGTGTTTGCAGACATGTTTATAGCCAAAATCATTATTCTATCTAACATTACTCAAATATATGTAGTCATCATTGTTGATAATTTTTATGAGAATAAATATAAGATTTCATTTCAACCTCATTCCTTTTGTCTTCTCCATATTATTAAAGAGAATTAAAAAATTAAATATTTTATGGTCAAATGTGGGGGTATTTATATCAAAAGAGAATTGGTTGATAATATATTTAGTTTAAATATTTATAAAAAATTCTTGGCTATAAAAAATATTGATTATGCTAATTTACTTTAATATAAATTCCACATAAATAAGATGATAATGTGGGTCATGAATATCTTATATTTGATACTTTTTCCATTGCTATTGGATAAAATATAAATGATATTATATTAGATGTTATTCTTAGTTCTTATAATATTTTTTATTTGTCTTAACCATGAGTACATGCCATGTGTGTTATACCTTTAGTAAATGATCAAAATTTAAGGTTTATCCTTAATAATAAGTGTAGAGTTACAATGGATGATGATCCAATTATACTATCAATTAGTTAGAAAATATTAGTGTTTGGTTACTCCTAATTAATTTATTGTGCATCTACATTATCATTGGGAATTTCTCATTCTTGTCCACCTTTTTTTCATTTTTAAGATTATTGGGTTTCTCTTGATTTTATTCCTTAAAATGCTAAATAGTATTTGAAATTGAATGATAAGGACCATTATGTTTCTCCTTTACATGTGTATATTTTTATTGATATTTGACCACCTTCAACTTTAAACTATAAGGGTGTTGCTATGAATTAGGTTTCTTGTAGTCATGGTTCCAAGTTAGTGCTATTTATAATTATAATCTATCTTCTTCTTAGATAGAAAATAAAAATATAACGTGTATTTAAAATATATATAAGTTTCATTATAGTTGTATATGTTTAATTGTAAAGAAAAAATGTGTATTAGAACCTATTCAATCATCACAAAATTATAATTCTATCAATTGAGTTTATCCTCCAACCATAGATAAGGAAAAAATAGTACACATAAAATAATATTTTTACATGACTTATGATTTCAATTATGATAGATATTTATAAATGGTGGAACAACCACTAATTGACATAGGCTTATCAAATACTATTCCTCCTTTAATAAATTTCATAATAGTGAATATCTTCTTGAATTATTTGGTTTTTATGAGGATTTTCCTATGTTCCACCATGATAGAGGTTTTGCATATACTCTTGAGGTTTATTATAAGAGAACTTAAGCATCATAAATATTGTAATAAATTTATGAGATTCACAACCTAGTGTCCCATATTCAATACACATATTGACATAGTTATATATTTAAGGATTCTTGTGCTACTATCACATTTGGTGTTGAGCTTGAGACTTATAACAATTTCACTCAAGGTGTTACATCTACACATTCTATCTTTGATTCCTTCTCTACTCCTACATTTCCTCTATCTTCTTCATCACCTAAAATTTGTGGACATGGAGGATGTTGTTTTCCATGTTTCTAAGGATAAACATAAAAAATTAGAAAAATACTTATAGAGCCTTCAACAATACTTAAGCATTGAATCCTTGGTTGGAGAAATAGTTCTCTGAGTGGATAACCTTAGGAAGTTAATCAATGATTTTTAATGGATAGAATTATTGTGTAGCCTATCTCATATAGTAGATGCAATCATTCCTACAATAGAAAGTTTCACACAAGTCCTCACTAATTCTCAAAACAAAATGGGAAGACAAGTTTCCTCTCCAATGGCTATGCCTTCTATTCCCAACTTCACCCCTCCATTCATAGCATCCACCATGCAACATATTAATGGTGTTTACTCTAGTTAAGGTCTTTCTTATGAAAATCCTTATAGATTTGTCCCTTTATCTACCACACTTTCATTTTCTTTGCATCTCAATAACTTTAAGAAAAAACCTCCAATCATTAACCATAGTCCTAGATATTCCACACATTCTCAAAACATGTCACCAAATGATCTCATAATAAATTAACTTTTGTAAAACATGTCATCACCACAACAACACATTTCAATAATGAACCAAATTCAATCCAATGCTAATCCTCCAACATATCTCGCATGAATTCCATTTTCCTTCATTATCTTAAAATTCCCATATTGTAAAACATTGAGATACCTCACTTTGAGAAGTATATTGGAAAAGGAGATCCCAACAAGCATCTGTCGTATTCTACTGCATTTTATAGTTATTTCATTTTTGGAGATTCTCTCCTAGCTAAACGTTTTCCTAGATCACTAAAGGACATGGCTTTAGACTAGTTATTTTGATTTCCTTACAATTCAATCATATATTTTATACAACTTGTAATTGAGTTCCTTCAACACTTTCAAGAAAATATCAGACATAAAATTACATTAATTGATTTATTCCATTGTAAAAAGGACCTAAGGGGAAAATAATTGACTTTATAAGTAGATACCAATCTATTTATTTGCAAATATCCTATACTCTCCAGATGTTGATATTCAAAGGATGTTAATAAGAAATTTGTAGTCTAAAATTAGAGATAAGATCTTATTGATGAAATATCCCTCATTCACACATTTATGTATAAATCTTTGTGATTACCAAATATTGGTTAGCTAATATAAAAGTAAACATTCATTAGCTCCTAATGATCAATTTGAAGTCATTCCTCAAAAGAAATACCAATTATTTAAGAATATAATAAAAAAACATGTAAAGATAAACATCCCTCAAGCTTCTAATAACATTGAAAAATAAGTTTTTGTTGTGTCTACAACACAATTCTAATTTAGGCAAAGAGATATAATTTACACAATTAATCAATTCTCTCCATGCAATTATATGGTAGTTTCTAAACAAAAACATGATCCAACTTCCTTCAATTAGGCCTATTAGTACTACTAATCATTACCTCCAAGCTTTAATATAAAATCATTTTTCAATATCACTATACACTTGGACATGATATAGAAATATGTATTTGTCTTAAGAACCAAGTACAAGACCTCATTGATTCTAATGTCATATAGTTTTCGACATTAAATGAAAAAGGGAATAAAGTGGTAGTGCCACCTAATCAAAATTTACAAATATTCACGAATCTAATACCAATTAGTTCAACCAATTTTGTTTAACATAATGACATCGACAAAGAATTTTATGACATATCTAATAAGATAAACATGATTGATTCTCATCCTCATGAAAATCAAACCAATATTTTACCTAATATCACTTTTACACATATTGATCCTTCCATAATTACACTTAATGGTCATCTTTACATAACTGATAGAATTGATGATAAACCTACAAGGGGAATACTAATTGATATATATGTATGGAAAATATGATCATCAAAAACAATTTTTATATGTATAGACTTTATAAGTATTGTGGACAATGGAAATGGAATGCACAACTTCCTTGCTCACACCAAAAGGGGAATGATGGAAGAGGAATTCAATTTCACAATGCTCACACTCAAGAACAAACCCTTGTGATTCCAATGCAAAGGAGATTGAAATATGTCAAAGGGGATTGTCCTCAAGGCTAGAAATTTATAAAGGAGATTCACTATTGAACCATCAATTTTAGGGGTTTGCTATGTACTTCTCTTGCACTCTTATGGTTTTTCACCTAAACAGAGAGATAAAACCCAAAAATTTAGGTGGTTCACTCAAACTAGTGTGTGAATGATGTAATTATGACTAAATGCAATGATATAAATGCAGCTAATTGATAAAATTGATTGATTATGAATGCAAAACTAATGAAATGTGCAATGTTTGAAAACACAGTGTGATATGTAAAAATGAACTAAAAACATAGACAAATGCAAACAAAAATGAATGAGATTGAACATAGTGCACCTGGAAGTTGAATGTTGATCTTGGAAGATTTTGGAATTTGGAAATTTTCACTATTGATGACTAGTGGGACTCATTCACCACTGATGGCGAATTAGTCCTACTTCTGATAAAATGACCTAAAATTAGTTTCTGATTGTCAAGAATTGAATTCTAACAAAATAATTTTTTCCAGCTCATAGGTGGGACTCATTTTCCACTGATGGCAAATAAGTTCTCCAAAATTCAGCAATTTCAAGAGTCAACCCTGTAGGTCTAGATCTGCACTTATCTTCTTGTCAGGTTGACATAGTCAAATCTGTAGAAAATAGGTTGAATGTTGTCTCCAAGCTTGAATTAGGGTTTGGTTGAATTGAATCACTTTGATGGCTTTTCTACTTTCCAACACCCATTTCTTTAAAAAATATTCCTACAAGACCTACAAACACACATGCAAAGAGGGAAAAATGGTCAAGGGTTAGAGTATAGGAATTTTCCTTGGTCAAATTCCAGTTTGGTAATAAAACCCTTGATAAAGAAATTAAATGAAAACAAGAAAAGGAATGATCAATAAATAACATGCAAGTTTCCTAAACCCACCAATCCCTTATTGTAAAAGTTTGAAGATATGTCAATGGCTACTCCAAGATGCTTGATAGACACTTGATTGAATGATGCTTTTATGGATTGAATGCAATTGAATGAATGAATGAACCAGTGAATGAATGGAGGGTTGAAATGGATGGAAAAACACTTATTTATACATAATTATGCCCTAATAACCCAATAATACAACATCATAGGCCAACATAAGGTCTTTTTGAATATAAACCCAAGAGGGACTCATTTGCCACCCATGGCGAATGGGTCCCACTTAAGGCTTGTAAGTGGGTTTCTGGAATTGAGTTGCATTTAATGTTATTTGTTGGGTTTACATTCAAAAATGCACTTAAATCAGGCCTATAAGTGTAGAAAGGGGCCAAATAAAGTATAAGAAAGGTGTAATTAGTGATGACAAGTCTAGAAAAGCATGAAAGTTTGTTAGAAGACTTTACAATACTTTGAAATAGGACTTGATAAGGGATAAAAAGGTTATTTTTAGATGAATTATAATAGGAAGAGTCTAGAAAAGTATAGAAGTGTGTTACAACACATCACAAGACCTTTACAAGACATCATAATTTGAATATTAAAGACCTTATGTGAATGTTTAAGTTACATTGCAACACTAAATCAAAGTAAAATGAACCAAGTATCATAGGAAAAAGACCTAAATAACCATGAAAATTTCCAAAGATCCATTTTTCTATGGTACAACTACTAATGTAGAACTTAGAAAATGCAAGATGTTTAAAAACACAATGTGATATACAAAAAGACCTAGAAATGTAGGTAAACTAAAACATCAGCTTGTGAAATTGAAAATGTGCACTTGGAAATTTGTAGAGGTTGGAATGAAGACTGGAAATGTTGTTGATCCTAAAATTATGACCTATTGGGACTCATTCACCATTTTGGGTGAATCAGTCCCAGATCTAGAAAACTATATCGGAGCATGTTTCAATCAAATGGGTATCCAAATCCATAAAAATCTCTAAAAAATAGGTATAGTGGGACTCATTCAACACTAATGGTGAATGATTCCACTTTGAATTTTTGAAAACTCAAAAGTGGAATAAGAAGCTCTCAATCTGCTCTTTCTGTTCCTCTAGGTATTTGGATCCGAAAACCTAATTTTTAGCACTATAAGTAACTTTTTGTGAATATTTTGACCTTGCCAATAGGGAGATGACTTCAAAAAGTTTGAAAATTATTCTTCAATGATCTCCAAGTATTCAAAGCACCTAAATATTCAACCACACAAAGACAGAGAGAGAAATGTTGAATGTTAGGGAATATGGGTTTGCCTTGGTCAAACCCCATTTAGGTAATTAAGCCAAATGAAGAAATAAGATGAAGCATGGACATGAAATAATGGAATTAGAACCTTACCATGATGATGGATCTTAAATTTCTACAACAATGGATGAATAATCTGCCCTTGAATTCCTTAGAAGTGATCTTGAATGCTCTCTAAATGACCTAGCCCTAGCTTGAAGTGATCTTGAATGCTCTCTAAATGACCTAACCCTAGCTTGCTTGACTTGAAAACATGAATACCTTATGATAATTGAATGAAATGAGGGATTGAAGGCTCATTTATATAGGCAAGGCACTCAAATGGTTATTAATTTGGTCCCAAAGGCTGACATTAATGAAAATTAAACTTAAACCTAATTTGTCCCACTCAAACCCCAAAATAACCCAAATGGGACTCATTCACCATCTTGGGTGAATGGGTCCCACTTTGATGGTACTCATTCACCCAAAGTGGCGAATGGGTCCCATAGGGGCTCTTTTGCTAGCTGGGATGTCGGGGAGTGAAAAATTTTAGTCTATATGTTGATTTTGTGAGGTATTTGATCAAAATAAGCCTCAAGATGCACAACATGGGGTCATAGGGGCCTATTAATGATGATGCAAAGGGTAATTAGGGATAGGGACACAAATTTCATTGCAAAATTTTTATTAAATACACTTTACAACACTAAAATGAGGTCCACATAGCTTAGAAAGACACAAGATCTAATGTGAATGTGTAAAACACATTACAACACTAGATTAAAATTAGGTTTAATTTACAAGTGTTCTATATTAATGTGAAAATGCAATTAAATACATTTTACAATATTGAATTAAGGGGAAAATAGGCACATTAGACTTAAATACTTAATAAAAGTCTAGAAAACTATGAACTTGTCATTTACAACACTTTACAACACCTTTACAAGACATGTATTTTATTTAGTTTACAAAGTCCCAAGACCTAATGTAAATTTTTTATTCACATTAAATCAAGGCAAAATTAATCCAAAACCACAAGGAGGGCCCAAACTATACATAAAAAGTAGAAGGGTTACTTTTTCGGTGTCCACAAGTATAATTATTAACAATCAAATATGTTATTAAAGGTTTGTAATGGTTCTATTCACTTTATGATTGGTTATGCATCTCTCTTAGTGAAAGTAGGACCTAAAAAGTTAGATATTTTTTTCAATATAATAATGACATTGGACCAATTTCATGTGGATTTGGGTCATACATTTTTTCACTCTATGAATGCAGTCCCATTGGTCAATCATAAATATCTTAAATTCCCATTTGAATATCAAATGCATACCATTTACCATAGTGGGTTTAAAATTTTAGAATCTCATGGAAATTTTTCATTGGATTAATTTTGGCCACAACCATCCAAAACCACTAAACCTTGTGAATATTATCTATTCTTATCATAATAAAAGTTTAAATCTAAGCCTATAGCCCAGCTATACCTTACCAATATTCCACTTGAGGCTCCTTTGTCTGTAGTGGCTTTGATGATTGTTCCTCCTAACCCATAGGTAGTAAACAAACCTCAACTAAAATCAAATATTCTTTCTTAATCACCTCAAATCTATATCATGGTTCCCCTCTGTCATCCTATAAAGAACCATGTGACAAATGCTTGGTGAGGCTTTTGGGGATTAATTTTGTGCCTCCTAATAAAAAAAATCCTTTGTACAAATGCCTAATATTATTATGGTTTCCCAACCTTTGATAGAACAATATTGGAAAATTCCTTAGTTCCTCCACAAGATAAAGTTCATGAAAGATAAAATTGAAGTTCAAAGGAACAAAAAAGTAGGCATCATGCTATGGCTTATCAACTTGTGTAAGATAATAAATCCTTTCCTAATGATCCTACATCCATGCAACCAAATCCTGATGAGATTCCTCCTACCCATCCATATTCATCATATCTTGACTCCAATTTGTCTTCCTCACCAAAGCATAAAGCCAAACATTATCTCTTAATCGAAAAAAAGAATTAAAAGCTCAATAAATACAAAAGATACACACATAGATGATAGTGCTCATAATCATGATAATATCACTAATATTAAGCCCATTGTGATATATTTAGATAGAATGATAGAGGATAAAATGGAAGAACTAGATCATAATGAACTATCTCTCATGTTTGAAAAAAACCTTGAATTTAGATGGGAGCAACCATGATGATCCTCTTTTGGTGAGTAACCCACCATGTGTTGAACCCAATTATTATCCTTGTACTACACTTGTAGTTCCTTTGGCTTGTTGTTTTCCTTTCATTTACAATGAAAAAGATTGGGATGTAGATGATTTTCTATAGATCGACTTGCATGTGTAGTACCCATTATGTCTATGTTTTTTTCTTACACATAACTTGATCTCTCTGTAATGTGTTGCTTGGTGTGAATTTATGTTTGTTAGTTTTATTTGGATTATCATTGTTCTCATTGGCACAAGGATACAAATAAATTTTATCTATCATGGAATTCCTTCTATTTTCATCCCTATTCTTCTTTATATTATTAACATATTTCCTTTGTTTGTTTTGGGAAAAATGCAAAGTGTTGAGACATTTAGGTATCTTGCATGCTGATCCAAAAGTTTTTATGTTGTCTTCATCTGTCATTCCTCCCTTGTGTTCATAGTTTAACAAGTATTTGGAGAATGATTTCAATTAAAGGAATCATCATATTATACATTTATATCTCACCTTTATTGACCCAAGATCTATGGATCCCTTATTTGATATCTTAGTCTTGTTATGGCTTTATTTTAGGGGCAACCCCTTGTAAAAAGTTAGCTTTTGAAACATAGAAAAATAGGGTTTATCAAAATGAATGAACAATATAATAAACCACTAGGTTTTTCTAAGGTATGTTTCATTCAATTATGAAGGGAAAAATTCCTAAATAACAATAAGAAATCAATCCTAACTATTATAACAACAACAAGGGAAGCTTTAAGAGGATAAAATAATGTGTACCTTGCTAAAAAAAGTGTTGTTTTGAGGTCACTAAGGACTCATTCACCCAAAGTAGTGAATGAGTCCCTATTAGGGTTTTTAAAAACTGACTTCTAGGTTTTGTTCTTCAATGTATGCATTTCCAGCTCCCAGGTAACCAACTCCCAAAAGTATGAAATTAATTCTATAGCTTTGTTTTTATGTTCTTGCAAGATAGATGACAACTTGCAACTTTTCAATTTTGAAAACTTTTATCCAATCTTGTTCTCCACTTGATCTTCAACCTAAAACTTTTAATCACACATCAAAGAGGAGAAAAACTTGTTGATTGTTAGGGAATAGGGGGTTTCCTTGGTCAAACCCCATTTAGGTAATTAAACCTTGTAATGAAATAATGAAATAGAAGCATGAACCATTAAACATGAAATATGAACAATGATACCTTGGATGAAGTCTTAGAATGAAAAATCAACAACCTAGCATGAAGTGGTGATGTAGAATGTAGATCTTGATCTTGAATTAGGATGTGAAACAATGATTAACTTGGATATTCAATCCTACATCAACACATTAGCTCAACAACATGCTTGATGCATTATTCCTTTGAAATGATGATATGATCTTTGAATGCTACAATAAAAATTCAATAATCTACCTTTGAACTCCTTTTAAATGCTTTATAATTCTCTTGAACTCAGAAAATTTTTCTTAGGATTCTTACATGATAATCCTTAGGTGAAACTAAGTGAATTAGCCTTGTATTTATACTAAATCTAAGGTTTAACCTCAAAATTACAATAAAAAAAAGTGGTCCATCAGATATAGGATACAAAATCATTAAAATCCTTCCACAAATAAGTTCAAAAAGGGGTGTCCTAGGTAAGGAGGACCCATTCGCCACCTTGGGTGAATGGGTCCTAGCACAATTTTCTAGGAACAAGCTTCGGGGAGGTGAAATATTACTAAAATACCACCACAAATATGTTAAAAAAAGGGTGTCCTAGGTAAGGAGGACCCATTCACCCAAAGTTATGAATGGGTCCTAGCACAGTTTTTTAGGACTCAAACCTTGGCAATTTAAATGTTATGCAATATTATTAATGGGTGTTGGGATAAATTCTTCAAAAAAAGCAATAATTAAGGCATGGATTTGAATTTAATGGGCCAATTAAGCTCCAATTAACCTCAATTAATTAATAAAGCCCTAGATTAGTGTTGAAGTGTAAGAAAACACTTTACAACACCCTAAATAAGGCCCAATTAAGTACAATTTATTATTAATTATTCATTCCCAAACCAAGCGTGAAAAGGGGTTACTTTTTTTTATGCTATAACTTTATTTTTGGGAACATATTTCTTGGCATAGGGTTTTCCAATTGTGGACAAATATTTTGGTTTCCTAATGCTTTCTTGCACTTCTAGGGTTTTTCACCTAAAAGGAGAAAAATGGGCCAAAATTGGCAATGTCTACATTCAAGATTAAAGTAAGGATGGATGGAATATGCCTAGACGTAATATCTAAATGTAGTAAAATAATAAATGAGATGGATTATTAATGCAAAACCTAAGATATGCAAATTTCTGGAAACCACATTGTGATATGCAAACATATGATAAATGACCTTGAAATGCAAACAAAACTAGAGAAAAAGTTATGAAACAGAATGTGTGCACCTGGAGGCTGAAAAATGATGAGATGAAGGTCTGGAATCCCGATAAAAATTATGTAGAAGCTGGCTGGGACATTTGTGCCAATCTAGGCAACTTAGTCACAGATCTAGGAAAGCTGGTCCAAAGCTCGTTTCAGCCAAATGGGTGTCTGAATCTGCAAAAATCACTAAAAGGAATGTACAAAGGGACTAGTTCACCATTAGTGGTGACTTAGTCCACTTTTTTATTTCTAAAAATTTGAAAGGGGAAATGGAAGCCCTTATTCTGCACTTTGATTCTTTACAGGTGTCTACATCTGAAACTCTGATTTTTGGGCTTGAAAGTGACTGCTAGTGGATATTTTGTCTTGGTCAACAAGGAGATGTCTTCAATGATTCTTCAACCTAATCTTCAATAATTTCCAAGTCTTCAAGATACCTAAATCTGCAAACACATAATGAAAGAGAAAGAAATGTTGAATGTTAGGGCATGGGGGTTTGCATTGGTCAAACCCCTTTTTAGGTAATAAACAAAAATGGATAAATAATGTAATGAAGCATGAAGAAATGGAGTTAGATACTTTCCATGATGATTGATCTTGATTTTCTACAACAATAGATGAAGATTCTGCACTTGAATGTCTGAGAAATGTTATCTTGATGACTTAGAATTCCAAAACGCTAACTTACTTGACTTAAGAACATGATGAATGATGAATGAATGATGATGAGTTATGAATTAGATTTTAGAGGCTTGTATTTATAGGAAATCCACCTAATTTTCCTGTTAATTTGATCCCTAAGGCCGACATGAAGGAAGAATAAACTTAAAATCCAAAATTTCCCATTCAAACCTTGAAAATAGACCAAATTGGACTAAGTCTCCATGTTGGGTGACTTAGTCCCACCTGACAGGGATTCATTTTCCTAGATGGGCAACTTAGTCCTAGAGGGGCCCTTTTGACAACTGGATTATTAGGGAGTCAAGAAATTAAGCTTCTAGGTTGTTCTAGTCGGGCCTTTGATCAATTTAAGCTTCAAGATGCACAATATGGGGCCATAGGGGCCTATTAGTGATGATGTAAAGGGTAATTAGGGCTAGGGACACAAATTTCAATGTGAAAGTGTGATTATATACACTTTACATCATTAAAATTAGGTCCAAATACCCTAGAAAGGCACAACATCCAATGTGAATGTGTAAGACACATTACAACACTAGATTAGAGTTAAGTTTAATTCACAAGCCTTCTAGATTAATGCGAGGATGCTTTTAAGTATATTTTACAATGTTGTATTAGGGGGAAGATAGGTTCGTTAAGTCTATAGAGGTGTGAAAATATTTTACAACACTTTAAAACACCTTCACAAGACATCATTAAATATAATTTATTTAGTTTGCAAGGGTCCAAGACCTAGTGTTGATGTGTAAAAAAACACACAACACCAAATCAAGGCCTAATTAAGTCCAATTTTTCATCAGTTAATCCCAAATCAAGCAAGCAAAAAGGGATACATTTCCCATGTCCACATTTAGCCCCCACTTTAGTGAGAGGATGAACTTGCTTCAAACTCACACTAAATTAGACATTCAAGAAGGGTTCAATCATACCAATGTGGATGACAAAGGATGAAAAGGATCAAAGGAGGTTGTGCAAGCCCCCAAGATCCAAGATCTTAAGTCAAACCAACATAAGTGGAAAAGGAAACGCACAAGATGAATGATTTGCATAAAGACAAGATACATGATCATAAAATGGAAAGAACTAGAAGGAAGAGAAAAGTGGAAATTTAAAAAGGTGGATCAAGATTCAACCATTTTTCCAACATGTTTTGGATCAAATCTAGGCTATTTGTTCAGAAATGCATATTCACTCTAGGGTGACATAAGTCATGGCTTTCCGCCGGGTGAGAAGGCCCAAAAGGTAAGACACATACGATTGATATATTCTCACAAACACATAGGTGGCTATGGGGAAAATTCATGCCTTAGAATGGGCTTCATGCTCAACCATACCAAAATTATACCTCCTAGTAGCTTTGTATTCTTAGAACTCATGAACAAACGCTATGGCACCATAGGCATGCAAGTTGTGTTATGAAAATTGGCCATATAAATGCAAAATGAAACATGCTAAAAAAGAATGTTCAAAGGAGTCTTGTCTGGTTCATGTGAGGTATTTAACTTAGGGAACATTGTGTCTAATGTTTCCAAGAGAGGACCGATCAAAGAGAAGAATATTCACAACTTAGGATATGTAGTGAGTCACATCAGGCCACCAAGAGGAATGTAATATGCTGAGATAGATCATGCTAATGAAGGACACTATACCCAATGTCATCCACAAAGTGACAAACACATCAAGAAAAAGAAAAATGCTAATGCATGCCCCCACTTTAAAGGAATTTCTAGACACCATTTTGTGAGCAATGACTTTAAAGTAGCAAATGAAAAATGAAAACAAGAAGGAGGACATGAGAGCCAACTTGGAAAGCCCTTATGCCAAGTCATATGTTTCTAAGTAAGGCTATGTCATGAATAATTATGTCACATGCGATCCAACTTAAGGCATGTCATCCACATCCCAAGCTTTCTCTTATATGTTCATGAAAGGTTAACAACTAGCCAAAAGAGACAACGACAAGTGAATTACAAGGATAAGGCTACTTAAACCCTTGTCCCCACTTAGTGTAGGACAAAGGTGAGCCTAGAATGGATGAAAGTAAGTATTAGGTAGAGGAATTAGGAGCTCCAACACAAGGAATAGCATCACACTCCTTGAGATGTTGAATTTTGTTGTTTAAAATATTAGATGAAAATGGAGATAAGGGAGATAACCATTAATATTTATTGAAAGAGTATGATAGGTCAGTTTGCTGCATGTGTTCATTGCATCCATGTGTAGGAGGAAGATTGTATCTAATACCATAACAATCTTCCAAGTTAGATAAAGGGGGTTTACGCTTTTGAGATGGATTAGTGTCTTTGCAAGAACATAAATCCTTTTTAATGTTGTGTTGTTCCTTCAAGAGGGATTGGAGTTGGATTTCCCCAATCACAACCATGGGGTAATTTTGTAGAACTAGGTTGAGCTATGAAAACACAAGGTTGTTTTGGTTTAGGTTGTGATATTTCGTACCCTCCCCCAAAGGAAGGTGTGAAACTCTAATCACAATTGGAACTTGTGTTTGAAATTGAATCATTTGTATATGAATCTTTGGACCATGAGGGTGAGATTTTGGAAAGTATATTGAAAGGAGGTGTAGAATCTAATGATCCCCAATTATCACAAAAGAGTTTTGTTGTAGGTGAAGAATTAGCATCAACTTGTATAGGTTCAAGTTTTGATTGAGGAATGAACAAATTAGGGGAGTTGGAAATGTTTTCATCAGTTGATGCATAGCTTCGCTCATCTACGTCAATCATGTATATCTTGTTATTGTATTTGAATTTCATTGTACGGTGAAGGGTAGACATGACTTCTTTCATAGCATGAATCCATGGTCTCCCTAGGATAAGATTGTATGGAAGGGGTCCTTGTAGGATATGGATAGAGGTAGGAAACACTACAAGTCTGACCTCAATAGGTAATGTGATCATCCCTAGTGGTTGCCTATTAACATTGTCAAAGCCCTGAATATGAACATCATTAAGCTAAATGAGCTTTTTGTCCATGACATTTTTGTTTAGGAGGTCAAGGCTACAAATATTGGTTTCAGATCCATTGTCTATGATAGTGTGCCTGATTAAAGTTTCATTAATGATCACCTTTATTATCAAGGGATCATTCTTGTTTTGAATTGCAAGTGAGGGTAGTTCATGTTTAGGGAATGTGATTTTTGATTGGGTGACTTGCATGGGATGAGGGGAGGCTGTTACATTATTCAATTTTATGTAAGATTGGATCTCCTCCTTCTGTATTTGCAACATTTTTTGAAATAGAAATTTGCATGTAGGTGATAGTTGAAGAAGCTCCCATTCAGAGATATTAATAGGAGTCTTTTTAAGGTCTTCAACACTAGGTACTCTATGTGGAAGAGAAGGCAATAGATTAGGAGTGTTGTGTGATCCCCTATATGTTTGAGTCACTAAGTTACAACTTAGTGGCTACCAAAAAATGTTTTGATTAGTTTGCATTATGGATTTCAAGAAATCTCTTAGTTTTTTGTGTGATTCACTAATGGGAGGTGACTTAGGAAGCTCACTAGTGAAAGGAGACCCCACTTGTGTCATCATAACCTCAAGAATATTGTCTTTATTTGCATTATTTGTTAGTGAAGGGGATTCTAATGTCACTTTATTATCTTCACCTAGGGAAGGTTTAGTGTTTGAAGGCTATGTGTCAATGTTTACATTTTCTTGCACCATGATATTCTCCCTAGGATGAGAGTTTTTGGGAGAACAACAAACCAAATGTTCTTGAAATTCAAAGGTTGGTTCTTCTAAAAGGACTTCATCACAAGAAGTGGAATGATCAAAGGTTGAATTGTCTTGTTTAATAAGGGTTTCACTAGGTGAAGGGGGACAACTAAGATACTCATGACCTTCATCGATTAGGTTTTCTAACATCAAAGTATCTTCTTCATAACTAGGACAGATACTAGGAGAAGAACAAATGTTATTTTCATGATTACCTATGGTTGTGTTGTCTTGTTCATCAATGTTTTGTCCACTAAGAGAGGTAAGAGGAGATAAACAACTAGGATTCACAAAACTCTCATTAATTGATTCTTCTACCGAAATATCTTATTTTCCAATAGGAGAGATATTAGGAGAAGAACACATATTATTATTAGGAATGTCCAAGGTTGTGTTATTTTTCACAAAAAAACTCTCATAGGGAGTGAACCAACAAATTTTTGGTTGGCTATGAACTTCTCTTGCACTCTTAGGGTTTTTCACCTAAAAGGAGAGAGATAGACCTTAAAACTGAGGTGGTTCACTCAAACTAATGTATGAAAGATTGAATTAAGCCTAAATGAAATAATCTAGATGCATTAAAATATAAAATTGATTCATTATGTATGAAAAACTAATGAAATATGAAGTGTTTGAAAATAAAGTGTGATATGTAGAAATGAACTAGAAACATAAAAAAATGAAATCAAAATTGAATGAGACTGAACAAAGTGCACCTAGAGATGGATTGATGATGCTGGAGAATTATAGAATCTAATAGAAATCACTATTTATTCCTAGTGGGAATCATTCACCACTGATGGTGAATCAACCTTGCTTCTAGTAAACTTTTCTGGAATTGGTTTCTGACTGTCGGGAACTAAATTATGATGAAATCGACTTTTCCAACCTTTAGGTGGGACTCATTCACCATTGATGGGAAATCATTCCTCCTCAAAAAATTTTCAAATTCAAGTGTCAATTCTGTGGGTCCAGATCTACACTTAAATCTTCTTATCGGGTTGATGGAGTCAAATCAGTAGAAAACAAACTGATAGTTATCTCCAAGCTTGAATTAGGGTTTAGTTGACTTGAATCACTTTGATGGCTTGATGACCACTTTTCAACACCTATTTCTTTAACAAATATTCCTACAAGACCTACGAACATACATTCAAAGATGGGAAAAATGGTTTAGGGTTAGAGTATAGGGATTTTCCTTGGTCAAATTGCACTTTGGTAATCAAACCCTTGATAAAGAAATGAAATGAAAACAAGAAAGAGATGATGAATAAAAAACATGAAAATGTCCTAAACTTACTAAAACCTTATTTTTGAAGTCTGAAGATATGCCTATGGTTGCTCCAAGATGTTTGATAAATGCTTGATCAAATGATGCAATGATACTTTGAATGCAAGAATTCTTTGAATTGATGTTGAATGAGTGAATGAGATGAATGGGGGTTAAAAATGGATGGAAAAATACTTATTTATACACACTTATGTCATAAAAACCCAAGAATACATCACAAGCTGACATAAGGCCTTAATGAATAAAAACCTAAAAGAAATTTGAATTTATTTTGAATTTTGTGCCAAGAGGGACTCATTCACCACCCATGGCGAATGGGTCCCACTCAAGGCTTGCAAGTGGGTTTCAGGAGTTAATTTTCTTTTAATATTACTTGTTAGGTTTTTATTAAAAAACACACTTAAATAAGGCCTATAAGTGCATAAAGGGGCCAAATAAAGCATAAGAAAGGTGTAATTAGTGGTGACAAGCCTAGAAAAGCATGAAATCTTGTTACAAGACTTTACAACACTTTGAAATAGAACTTGATAAGGAATAAAAAGGGAATATTTAGATGAATTATAATAAGAAGAGTCTTAAAAAGTGTAGAAATGTGTTACAACACTTCACAACACCTTCACAAGACATCATAATTTGAATATTCAAGACCTAATGTGAATGTTTAAGTTACATTGCAACATTAAATATAAGCAAAATAAGTCAAGAATCACAGGGAAAAGACCTAAATGACCATGAAAATGTCCAAGATCCATTTTTCTATGGTACATTTATCCCCCACTTTAGTGAGAGGATGAACTTGCTTCAAACTCACACTAAAGTAGCCATGCATATCAAGAGGGATCCAAATGAACTTATGCTAGTAAGATGAGACAAAAAAGATCAAGAGGGATGATCAAGCCCCTAGGATGAAGATCCCATGTAAAAATAAACATAAGAATAAAGGAACACACATTAGAAAGAGAGAAAGAAAGAGAAGATGAAAATGAAAAGTTAGATCAAGCTTGGATCGCTTGTTTAGCTAGTTGTGAATTAGATCTAGGTTGTTTTTCCAAAAAAGAAAAATGCATACTCACTCTAGGGTGATAGAACTCATGGCTATTTTCTAGGTGAGAAGTCCCAATAGGTGAGAAACATACACTCGGGTGGTATGTACTCACAAACACACAAATGGCTATGGGGAAAGTCATGCCTCAAAATGGGCTTCTCGCTTAACCATACTAAAGTTATACCTCTTGATAACTTTAATAAGGCGCCACAAAGGAAAATTTTGGTTCGTGCTTCATGAGACAAGCAAAGATTCATATGCTTAAAAATCATGAACAAATATGATGGCACCACATGCATGTAAGCTGGGTTATGCAAGGTGGCCATGTAAATGAAAAATGTAAAGTGCAAAATAAATGTTCAAATGAGTCTTGTTAAGTTCATGTGAGGTCTATCACTTAGGGAACATTGTGTCTAATGTATCCAAGAGAGGAATGATCAATAAAATAATAGAATATTCACAACTTAGGGGATGTAGTGTGTTGTATCCGACCACTAAGAGGAATTTAATATGCTAAGATAGATCACACTTATGAAGAACATCACACCCAATGTCATCCACAAAGTGACAAACACATCATATGGAACAAGAAGGCTGCACTAAGAACCAAGAAAAATGCAAAATGAATAATGTAAATGTATGCCCCCACTTTAAAGGAATTGATACACACCATTCTATGAGCAATACTTTAAAGTAGTGAATGAAAAATACACAAAGAAACAAAACATGAGAGAAAACTTGGAAAGCCCCTATGCCAAGTCATATGTTTTAGAGTAAGGATGCTTCATGTGAAAGAAAAGGAACAAAAGAAAGAGAGGTTTCCCCCAAAAGAAACACACCAAACACATAAGGGATCTATGGATTTTGGGTCACTATTTTTTTTGTTTTAATGTTCTTATTAAAGAGCTTGGAACTATCATCATTCCCCAAATACATAGAATTGGAAGAATCACACAAAGAGAGCGAAAAAAAAGGAAAATAAAATCCGTTTTGGGTCAACATGGAAGAGACATTGCGGTCTCAACACTTTGTATTGTCTCCAAAAAGAAAAAAAACAAAGGAAAATGAAAAGTTGAAAGAAAATAAAAATATTTTGGTTCAACATGAAGGGGACATTTGGGTCTCAATTCATTACATCACCCCAAAAGGAAAACACAAGAAAAAGACAAAGTAAAAGGAAAAGGAACCTTTTGGGTCAACATGAAAGAGACATAGGGCATCTCAACACTTTGCGTCATCTCTAAAAGGAAAACACAAAATAAAAGAAAAAAAGAAAAGGAGAAAGTACGACATATAGAAGAATAGAGAGACAAATAGAGGAAGTGCACAAAGAGAAGGAGAACATCAAACACACATTATAGGGGAGAACAATACGCACATACAATCACACCAAAGAAAAGAAAAAGAAAAAGGAAAATGTAAAAAGGCTAGTAAGGAAAATTTAAGTCAACCATTAACTGAGTTATTGGCTTCTCAATCTCAAGTGGTATAAGTGGAAGGTAAATAACACAGTTAAGAGACAAGGACAAATGCATTAATAGGACAAGGCTAACAACTTCATTCCCCCATTGAGTGTAAGGAAAGAATGAGCCAAGATGGATGATGGGAAGGATCATGCAATAGTGAGAATAGAGAATTCTAGAACTCGTGCATGATGAGGGGATTTGGTTTAGGGAATTATGGGATGATAGGCTAACAATCAATATTTGTGAAGTGATACTTTCTTTAGTATGTCCTTTGATGCTCGACATTCATCACTGTGATGTCCAAGAGTATGATGGTATTTCAAATATGGTACATTAGAATCTTTAGGATGGATGACCAACCTATTTGAAGGTGGTAAGAGTAGAAAACCTCTATTTAGAAGCATTTACAGTTTCCTTTCACATTCAGGTGGTGGATGGAGAGGAAACCTTAGTTTTTTCAAAGTTCAAGGTCGTTTGCATTTACTAGATTCGCCTTTTTCATGGATTGAAGGAGGAAGAGGACCCATGGGGATCCTAGCATCCTTGTTAGTGGAATTAGGTATAGGTTGTTCATGTGGAAGGAGAACATTCAAGTCAAGAGGGGAATCAAAGATCACTGTGCCATCATCCCGAAGTCTCCAATATTCAAAAGGAGGCTTGCTGTCATGAGGAGGATCTTGATATCCTAATCCTATTGTGTTTTCATCTGTTGGTTTTTGTTCTAGAAGTTGGTGAATGTTATGTTCAGCTGTGCACTATAGAAAAATGGTCCCTTGTCATTTTCATGGTCTTTTAGGCCTTTCTTCATGATGCTTGGTCCATTTTTATTTGATTTAATGTTGCAATGTGGCTTGAACACTCACATTAGGTCCTTAAAATTCAAAATATGATGTCTTGTGAAGGTGTTGTGAAGCATTGTAAAACATTTCTACACTTTTCTAGAATCTATTTATTACAATTCACCAAAAAATCACCTTTTCATCACTTATCAAGTCCTATTTTGAAGTTTTGTAAATTCTTGTAACAAGATTCCATGCTTTTCTAGGCATAATTTCACTATTTACACGTTTCTTATGATTTATTTGACCCCTTTATTCCATTATAAGGCTTAATTAAGTGTGTTTTTGAATGTAAACCCGATAAACAACATTAAATGTGACTTAATTTCCAACAACCACATTCAAGTCCAAGGTGGGAGCCATTTGCCATGGGTGGCGATGAGTCCCTCTTGGCTCAAAATTCAAAATATTTCTAATTTTTTTTTGGGTTTTTATTTAAAATCACCTTATGTCAGCCTATGATGGCATATCATTGGGTTACTAAGGCAAAAGTGTGTATAAATAAGTTTTTTTCTTCTCATTTTAACCCCCATTCATCAAGTTCACTTATTCACACATTCATTCAATTATTCAAGCACTTTGCATCATTGAATCAAGCATTAATCAAGTATTTTGGAGCACCCATTATTGTATCCTCAGATTTCTTAAACAAGGGTTTGGTAAGTTGATAGAATTTGCATGTTATTTGTTTATCATTCTCTTCCATTCCATTTCTTCATTAAGGGTTTGATTAACAAAGTGGGATTTAACCAAGGAAAATCCCTATAATCTAACCCTTAACCATTTTCCCCCTTTTTCATGTGTGTTTGCAGACTTTTGTATGAAAATTTTACAAGTTATTAGGTATTGAAAAGTGGAGAAGAAGTCAATAAATTGTTCCAAGTCAACAACAACCCATTTCAAGCTCGGAGAAGACATTCTATCTATTTTTTGTAGAATTAACTTCATCAACTCGATAAGCAATCAACCTCAGATCTGGTGCTAGAGGATTGGTCCCTGATTTCTCAAAATTTTGGGAGTAGAATGATTCACCATCAATGGAAAATGAGTCACACCTTAAGGCTAGAAATCTAGATTTTGTCAGATTTTGGATCCTAACACTCAAAAACCAGCTTTCAATAGTTTTCATCAAAGCAGGATTGATTCGCCATCAGTGGTGAATGAGTCTCACTAGTGATTTTCGGTGATCTTTGTTAGCATTCAAAATATTCGAGAATATTCATCAAACCTCTAGGGGCACTCTAATTCAGCCTTCTTCCTCTTTGTTTTACATTTGTTCATACTTAGTTCATGTTTTCATATCACATTGTGTTTTCCAACATTGCATAATTCTTAGGTTTTGTATTCAAAATCTCTCAATTTCATAGTTTAATTACACTTAGATCATTCCATTTAGTCTAAATAAAATCATACATTTCATAATTTGAGTGAACCTAGCTAGATCCTTTGACAGCTTATCTCTCTCCTTTTAGGTGAAACATCATAAGAGTGCAAAAGTAGCCTATAAGCCCTACCCAAAAATCTATGGTTCATTTTGGTGAACCTTCATTTTGAGCACTTTATATTTCTAATTTCTATTACATCCTAGACTTCATTTGCATTAAAATTCAATTAGGGTTTTGTCTTGTTTTTGCATCATAGTGTTTCTCAAATTGCATTAGTGAAAGACTCATTTAGATTTCATTTTTGCATTGTATATCATTCAAAAAATTAAAAAATTGGATCTACATCCTTCATTGGAATTTGAAAAGCATTTAAATCACTTTAAATTTTTTGAAAAACACAAAAAATTCTCATAGTTGGACTCATTCGCCACCTTGGGCGAATCAGTCCACCTGCATCTTTCATATTGCATTTTTAGGCAATTTTTTGGCATTTTCCTTCATCTATGTTATCTGTTGTTAGTTCTCTATTTTAGCTTGTAGAATTTCTGTTATTTTCATTTTGCACTCCTAGATTACCTTGCATTTACATTCACCCCATCTTTTGTGGTACTTGTATGAGTGTTTGGTGCCCCATTGATAATACTTTAGTAAGACGAAGTTCTAGACTCATGGCTTCCTATGATAGCACTTTCATTGCGGACCTTGGGATCTCAAGAGCTCCTACTCCAGTATGGACAATGGTGCATTAGGCATGGATAATACCACTGCTATTCCTTCACCTTTCCATCCAATGAATGTTGACACACAAAAAAATCCCATTCCACAAGAAAAATTCATTAGTATTCATGAGGATTTTGCACACTTACAACAAGACTTGTCCCTTGAAAACATTTCCACCACTACCATACCTGTGATAGAAAACCTTCATCATTTGATTGAAAGCTATGAAGAGAATAGTTGAGATATACAATAAATGTGTTCCTTCTACTTCCCAGTCAACAAACATTGTTGTGAGCCAAGGAGGACCTCACAATCCTCCTCCCTCAACCATCACATCCATACCAAATTATACCACTCCTCAAGTTACAACAACTATACAGTAGGTTAGTCATGTGGCTCCTTCTTTCACAATTCCATCTAGCATTCCTACTTCTTTTGTGGCATCGCATATTCCTTCTTCCACCTTCACCCCTCTTAGTGTCCCCTTCACTTCCCCTAACATTACATACACTCCATCACCATTTTACCTTCCACCTAATACCACTTACACCAATCCCATCATTACACAAATCTTTAACACTGTTCCATCCATGCAACACCAAATTTCCACCATTAGCCAATGTCAAAATTCTCCACCTACATATGATGTTCGTAGTAGTCCATTATCCTTAGAAATATTACACACATAGATGCCACAAGGAATTGAAATGCCTAGGTTTGAGAAATACAGAGGTAAAGGATACCCTACTAATAATGTAAATTCTTATACAACCTTGTGTAGTGACTTTGTCCTCGATGATAAGCTGTTAGCCAAGAATTTTCCTCGGAACTTGAAAGACACTGCATTAGAGTGGTTTTCAAACCTACCTAATCATTCCATTTGATCATTCAATGAACTTGTGGATGCCTTCATAAGTCATTTTCAAGTCCATATGACCCCTAAAAAGATAATGGATGATTTAATGTGTTGTAGAAAAAATGTCAATGAAAAAGTAACTAACTTCATTTCATATTATCAATCGTTATATGCTCAAGTTGATGTCAAAATTCTTGATTCACATGCACTTAAAATATTTTTTATCAAAACTTGCACACCCATCTCGGGGATAAGTTAACTATGATGAAGTACATACATTATTCATTTATGCACAACCCTTTGTGAATATAATAACTTAGTTTCAAGTAGTGATTTAAAATTCACTTCTAACCCGAGGTTAATCGAGCAAAACAATCAAAACAATGTGCAAAACTTTCACAAACCAAATAGAAGCTTTTTACAGTTCAATCCACCTCCTCAACCACAACCACAACCAACCCAACCAATTCCAAACCAAGTGGCAATTGTTAAAGTAGTGGTGCCTTATACCAATGGGGACCCAAAGAGACAATTTACTACCTTACCTGATACCCTCCATAATACAATGAACCAATTAATCAAACAACAAATGATCACTTTTCCTATCATTAAACCACTTGATACCACCAAACCTTTACCACCCACCTTTAAACCTAATGTTTATTGTCATTTTCATTTCCAAAATGGACATGAAACCAAACAATGTAAGTGTCTCAAACACTTAGTTGAAGACATCATTGATTCGGGCTGTTTGTCCATTGTGGGTGTTAATGATCAAGGTAATAAGTCTATTGCACCCCCTAACAAGAATTTACAAATCTTTACTAACCCCATGCCTAAACATAATGTTTCATTTTGTCAAGGCTAGTGAACCTTCAAACCCTCAAGTCATGAACATTGATGCAAATAATGAACAACATGATATAACTCCAAATGTTACCCAAGTTAATCCTACGGATGAACTTGTGGGTGTGATAGACGTTATCCCTCGTAAGGGCACAACCAACAAAACTCTTGATATCACTTTTTATTCCAAAGATATGCTTCAAAAACTTCTTGATGGTCCTTTTTACATAGCTAAGCGGAATCTATGACCAACCATCAATGGGATGATAATAGATCCTACCTATGGCAAGAATGTGATCACAAAATAATTTTAATTACATGGCTTGTATCCAAGATGACTATAATAAACCAACTGCATGGATTAAAATACATACTGGTTTTGCATGCCCGGCGATTGGATCAATCACACTCCCATTACAAATAGGACCTAAAACTTTGGAGGGAACATTTTCAATTATTCCACAATCAGATCAATTTCATCTATGGCTGGGTCATCCCTGGCTCTGTTCGATGAAAGTGGTCCCCTCAGTTGTTCACAAATGTTGAAGTTTCCACATGGAAATGAAATATTTACGATACACCATAGTGAAAAGCACAATTTGTTATCCTCCAAAGGTAATTTTTCCTTAGAATCCTTTTGGCCTAAACCTATGGAACCCATCACCCCTCGAAAGGACTTCTTTTTCATTACCTATCAAAAGTTCAAAGCCAAACACATAGCTGAATTGTCTCTTCGTAACATGTATGCATTTGTTTCCACTCCTCCTATTCTAGATGAAGCCATGCTTTAGCCTGAGTCCAAAATTGAACAAATAATACAACCTCATGAGCACCCAACCATAGACACTTCCCCTTCCTCATTTAAACACCCAAGATAAAATGAAACCAATCCTATCATGTCTCCTTGCATTAAAAAAGTTTATAAAGCCAAAGAGAAAGTGATTGAACCATCTTCGGTTTCTTCCATTCTTCCCCCTCCAGAAGACAAGGACCCTATGGTGGATCAACCCACTCTTACACATCAACATCTTCAAAATAAAATTAAAAGAAAACACAGTGCTAGGGAGCATAGGCGTCATCTTCATCTCCTTGCTCGTCAAATGCAAACTAAAAACAAAATATAAAATCAACCTCTTCCTTTGACACAAGAAATAAATGATCACCATCGTCATCCTAACCTGCCACAAGATGGTATAGTCCAACCCTCACAAAAAAATGATCCTATCCAACAACCACAACTCTTGATACATCCTTCATTGGAAATTACCATGCGTCCTCCCATCGTGATTAATCTTGATGATGATGATGAGGAGGAGATCTCCAAAATAGATGAAGAGGTGCATACTGATTTGAATTCTTTATTTTCATCTTCCATGAGCTTAAATGACAAAAAAATTCTACCAAATGAAGAACCTGGTACTTCCCCTAGTTTGGCACTTGCAATTCTCCCTTTGGATAGTCAATTGCCCTCACAATACACTGAGCATGAGTGGGAGGTGGATGACTTGTTAGATGGTTGACTTGCATTCACCTTACTATCCTTTTATATTCATTTTCCTTTTTATTTTCATTTTTATTTTATGTCTGTATCATGTTCCCCCATATTGTGTGTTTGATGTTCTCTATCTTTGTACACTTCTTCTATTTTGTACCTCTCTTATCACAATGCATTACATTTGCATTTATTTTTTCATTTTCTATTTTTTGTTCTCCTTTTGGGGATGATGCAAAGTGTTGAGATGCCTATTTCTCTTCCATGTTGACCCAAAGATCCTTTCTTTTTCTCTTTTGTTTGTGTTCTCCTTTTGCAGATGATGCAAAGTGTAGAGACACCCTATGTCTCTTCCATGTTGACCCAAAAGGTCATTTTTCACTTTTGTTTGTGTTCTCCTTTTGCAGATGATGCAAAGTGTAGAGACACCCTATGTCTCTTCCATGTTGACCCAAAAGGTCATTTTTCACTTTTGTTTGTGTTCTCCTTTTGGGGATGACGTAAAGTGTAGAGACGCTGTATGTCTCTTCCATGTTGACCCAAAAGGTCCTTTTTTCCCTTTTTTTTTTTTTTTTCTTTTTGTGTTTTTCCTTTTTAGGGATGGCCTTAGAAAGTCGAGACTGAAATGTCTCTCCTTCATGTTGACCCAAAATATTTTCCTTTTCCTTTTCTTTTTCATTTTTTCTTTTCACTTGTGTTTTCCTTTTGGGGATGATGCAAAAGTTGAGACCACAATGTCTCTTCCATGTTGACCCAAAGCGGACTTTGTTTTTTCCTTTGTTTTCTCTCTTTGTGTCATTCTTCCAATTCTATTTGCTTTGGGGGAATGATGACAATTTTGAGCTCTTTCATAAAAAAAAACATTGTAGCAACGAACATACTGACCCCAAATCCATAGAACCCTTATGTTTTTGGTGTGTTCCTTTTTGGGGGAAACTCCCTTTTTCTTTTGTTTTCTCTTTCGTTTATATGAAGCAACCTAACTTAGAAACCTATGACTTGGCATAGGGGCTTTCCAAGTTGGCTCTCATGTCTTGTTTTCCTTTTTACATTTTCTTTCCTTTGCTACTTTAAAGTATTTTCTCACATAATGATGTGTAGCAATTCCTTTAAAGTGGGGGACATACATTGGCATAGTTCATTTGCATTCTTTGTTCTTAGTGTAGCCTTGTCATTTCCTATGATGTATTCGTCACTTTGTGGATGGCATTGGGTATGATGTCCTTCATAAGTGTGATCTATCTTAGCATATTACATTCCTCTTAGTGGCTTGGTGTGATGCCGCGCATCCCTAAGTTGTGAATATTTTATTGTTTGATTGGTCCTCTCTTGGAGACATTAGAGACAATGTTCCCTAAGTGATAGACCTTGCATGAACATAACAAGACTCCTTTGAACATCTTTTACATTTTACATTTTACATTTTACATCTTTGCCCTTGCTTAATGTAACGCATTAGGGCTATAGTGCGTTGCTCTTTGTTCCTTGGGTTTAAGCATGCAAAGCTTTTGCTTGTCTCATGAAGCATAAATCAAAAATTTCATTTGGCTGCTTGTTAAAGGTTATCGGGGTATAACTGTATGGTTAATGAGGAAGCCATTGATGGCATGAATTTTCCCATAGCCACCTTTGTGTTTGTGAGTGGATACCAACTGAATTAATATGTTTATAACCTTTTTGGGTCTTCTCACCCAATGGACCACACCATGAGTTTTGTCACCCCAAAGTGAGTATGCATTTTATTTTTCAAAATGGCCTAGATCAAGTATAAATTGGAGAAGCCATTGTTGTATCTTCAAATTTATTCAACAAGGGTTTGGTAAGTTGATAACATTTGCATGTTTTTTGTTTATCATTCTCTTCCATTCCATTTCTTTATTAAGGGTTTAATGCAGTGGTATTTGATAAAGGAAAATCCCTATAACCTAACCCTTAAGCATTTTCCCCCTTTTGCATGTGTGTTTGCAGACTTGTGTATGCAGATTTGACAAGTTATTAGGTGTTGAAAAGTGGAAAAGAAGTCAATAAAGTGTTTCAAGTCAACAAAAACCTATTTCAAGCTTGAAGAAGACATTCTGTCCATTTTCTGCAGAATTAACTTTGTCAAACCAACAAGCACTCAACCTCAGATCTGGTGTTATAGGATTGGTCCTTGATTTTCCAAAATTTTGGGAGTGGACTAATTTTCCATCAGTGGTGAATGAGTCCCACCTTAAGGATGGAAATCCATATTTTGTCAGATTCCAAATCCTGACACTTAGAAACAAACTTTCAACAGTTTTCATCAGAAGTAGGACTGATTCACCATCAGTGGCAAATGAGTCCCACTAGTGATTTTTAGTGATCTCTATCAGCATTCAAAATATTTGAGAATCTTCATCAGACATCTAGGTGCACTCTAATTCATCCTTCTTCCTCTCTATTTTGCATTTGTTCATACTTAGTTCATGTTTGCATATCACATTATGTTTTCAAACATTGCAAAATTCTTAGGTTTTGCATTCACAATCTCTCAATTTCATAGTTTAATTACACTTAGATCATTCCATTTAGTCTAAATAACATCATACATTGCATAATTTGAGTGAACCTAGCTAGATCCTTTGAGTAGGGTTTATCTCTCTCCTTTTAGGTGAAACATCCTAAGAGTGTAAGAGTAGCCTATATGCCCTACCCAAAAATCTATGGTTCAATTTGTTGTGTCACAACCTTGTTTGCTTAAGATAGAAAAGCCTTTTCCATATGTTTATTCAAGGTTGATTGGTGTGTTTGTAACTTTGTGATCATAAAATGGTTGAGGGTTTACTTGGTTAGAGGAACTAGGTCCACCTGTTGGAGGGACTTAGGTCCTTTGTTTATTCCAAGATGTAGGTATCCAAATGTATCAGGAGGTGCAATAATAGGAAGTTCTTGTGACTTCATGGATGGGTAAAACGATGCATTGGCTTCAAGGTTATCAAGGCATTCAATTAAGAACTTATTCATGCTATCATCATCTTCTCCAATTATGTGAACAACATGAGGAGGACATTCATGAGGTGTTGAAGGAGCATGAGGAAGCTCAAGGTCATTAGGATCATAGCCAAAAGCACAATTTGACAATTCCACTAAGGATTTTAATGAATTCCAAAGCTTATTAAAGAAAAAAGCCATGATGACAATGAATGAAAGTAAGCTAATATTCAAGAAAGAAGATAAAGTAGAAAATCTAGAAAGTATGATAGAAAGTAATAGTAGAATACTATAATGCAAAAAATGCCCAAAAAATGCTTGAGAACGTAGTTGAGAATGTGCAACTGAAATGATTCACCCAAGGTGGCGAATGAGTCCAGGGATTTTAATGTTTTTTCAAAAAAATTAAAATGATTTTATGATTTTCAAATGAAAAATAGGGATGTAGATACAAAATTTGAGTTTTTATAATGTTTTCAAGTGCAAATATGAAATCTATATGAGATATGCACTAATGCAAATTTGTAAATCCTAGGATGCAAAAAAAATGAAAAAAGCTAATGAAAAGGCTAATGCTATGAGTCCTAGGATGTTAATGCAATGAAAATAAGAAATATGATGTTCAATAAGCAGGTTCACCAAAATGAACCAACAATTTTTGGGTTGGCTATGAACTTCTCTTGCACTCTTAGGGTTTTTCACATAAAAGGAGATAGACCCAAAAAATGAAGTGGTTCACTCAAACTAATGCATGCAAGATGAAATAAAGCATAAATTCAATGATATAGATGCAGTAAAATGATAAAATTGATTGATTATGTATAAAAAATAATGAAATATGAAGTGTTTGAAAACATAGTATGATATGCAGAAATGAACTAGAAACGTAAACAAATGAAATCTGAATTGAATGAGATTGAACATAGTGCACCTGGAGATGGAATGCTGATGTTGGAAGGTTCTATAATCTAACATAAATCTTTGTTGATGCATAGTGGGACTCATTCACCACTGATGGCGAATTAGTCCTACTTCTAATAAACTTTGTCAGAATCAATTCTTGACTGTCGGGAACTAAATTTTGATGAAATCAACTTTTCTAGCTTGTAGGTGGGATTAATTTTCCACTAATGGTGAATCAGTCCTCCTCCAAAATTCTACAAATTCAAGGGTCAATTCTGTGGGTCCATATCTACACTTATCTTCTTGTTAGGTTGACGGAGTCAAATCTGCAAAAAATGGACTGAAAGTTATCTCCAAGCTTGAATTAGGGTTTAGTTGACTTGAATTAGTTTGATGACTTGACGAACACTTTTCAACACCTATTTCTTTGAAAAATATTCCTATAAGACCTGCAAACATACATGCAAAGATGGGGAAAATGGTTGAGGGTTAGAGTATAGGGATTTTCCTTAGTCAAATCCCACTTTGGTAATCAAACCCTTGATAAAGAAATAAAATGAAAAGAAGAAAGGGATAATGAATAAACAACATGAAAATATCCTAAACTCACCAAAACCTTATTGTTGAAGTTTGAAGATATGTCAATCCTTGCTCCAAATTTTTTGATAATTGCTTGATCAAATGATGGAATGATGCTTTGAATGCAAGAATGCTAATTGATGTTGAATGAGTGAATGAGATGAATGGGGGTTAAAATTGGATGAAAAAATACTTATTTATACACACTTATGCCCTAACAAACTAAGAATACAACATCACATGTTGACATAAGGTCTTAATGAATAAAAAACCAAAATAAATTTGAATTTATTTTGAATTTTATGCCAAGAGGGACTCATTTTCCACCTATGGTGAATGGGTCCCACTCAAGGCTTGCAAGTGGGTGTCAGGAATTAAGTTTCTTTTAATGTTGTTTGTTGGGTTTGTATTGAAAAACACACTTAAATAAGGCCTATAAGTGCATAGAGGGGCCAAATAAAGCATAAGAAAGGTTTAATTAGTGATGACAAGCCTAGAAAAGTATGAAATCTTATTACAAGACTTTACAACACCTTGAAATAGGACTTGATAAAGAATACAAATGGAATATTTAGATGAATTATAAATAGAAGAGTCTAGAAAAGTGTAGAAATGTGTTACAACACTTCACAATGCCTTCATAAGACATCATAATTTGAATATTCAGGACCTAGTGTGAATGTTTAAGTTACATTGCAACATTAAATCTAAGCAAAATAAGTCAAGAATCACAAGAAAAAGACCTAAATGACCATAAAAATGTCCAAGATCCATTTTTCTATGGTATAGGGAGGGGATTGGAAAGTTTTATTAACATGTCTAAATATGCAAGGTACTAACATTGTTTGAAAAAAAATGAAAAGCACTTGTAACCATTTCATGCAAAAACAGTGTATATCCAAAGATGCAAAACACTTTTATCCAAGAAATGTAATGTTTTAAGAATGCAAACAATGTATATGTAAGAATTAAAAGAAATTTGATCAAACTTATGCAAAGTTTTATGAATAGAAACATTGTATATGAAAAAGTGAAAAGTACTTTTATCCATATGATGCAAAGTTTCAGAAATGTGAGCATTTTTAGATCTAATGATGCTTGTAATTGAAATGATTTCAAAAATGAGTACTCTAAATTGATGTTTTTGAGCTAGATACATAAAAAAAATGTTCCTGAAACTTTCTAGACTTATAGTATATGATATTAGGAGGCTCAAGAAGCACATAAATGAGGTTTTTGATGTTGTAACAGATAGCTAAAAATCTAGTCTAGGACTAAGTTTTCAAGAATGGTGAATTAGTCCCAGTTAGATTTCTTCAAAATCTTCAAAAAAATTTAATTGGTTTTGATGATTTTTAGTATGTATGACCTAAATACTAAAATAAAATATAGTTTTCAATGTTTTTTAATGATTTAGAATGCAAAAACGTAAACTATATTCACTTTCACTAATGCAAAATTTGAAAACC
>VDFB02354208.1:66289-167422 GCA_007258455.2 Sequoia sempervirens
TTTAAAGTAGTGAATGAAAAATACACAAAGAAACAAAACATGAGAGAAAACTTGGAAAGCCCCTATGCCAAGTCATATGTTTTAGAGTAAGGATGCTTCATGTGAAAGAAAAGGAACAAAAGAAAGAGAGGTTTCCCCCAAAAGAAACACACCAAACACATAAGGGATCTATGGATTTTGGGTCACTATTTTTTTTGTTTTAATGTTCTTATTAAAGAGCTTGGAACTATCATCATTCCCCAAATACATAGAATTGGAAGAATCACACAAAGAGAGCGAAAAAAAAGGAAAATAAAATCCGTTTTGGGTCAACATGGAAGAGACATTGCGGTCTCAACACTTTGTATTGTCTCCAAAAAGAAAAAAAACAAAGGAAAATGAAAAGTTGAAAGAAAATAAAAATATTTTGGTTCAACATGAAGGGGACATTTGGGTCTCAATTCATTACATCACCCCAAAAGGAAAACACAAGAAAAAGACAAAGTAAAAGGAAAAGGAACCTTTTGGGTCAACATGAAAGAGACATAGGGCATCTCAACACTTTGCGTCATCTCTAAAAGGAAAACACAAAATAAAAGAAAAAAAGAAAAGGAGAAAGTACGACATATAGAAGAATAGAGAGACAAATAGAGGAAGTGCACAAAGAGAAGGAGAACATCAAACACACATTATAGGGGAGAACAATACGCACATACAATCACACCAAAGAAAAGAAAAAGAAAAAGGAAAATGTAAAAAGGCTAGTAAGGAAAATTTAAGTCAACCATTAACTGAGTTATTGGCTTCTCAATCTCAAGTGGTATAAGTGGAAGGTAAATAACACAGTTAAGAGACAAGGACAAATGCATTAATAGGACAAGGCTAACAACTTCATTCCCCCATTGAGTGTAAGGAAAGAATGAGCCAAGATGGATGATGGGAAGGATCATGCAATAGTGAGAATAGAGAATTCTAGAACTCGTGCATGATGAGGGGATTTGGTTTAGGGAATTATGGGATGATAGGCTAACAATCAATATTTGTGAAGTGATACTTTCTTTAGTATGTCCTTTGATGCTCGACATTCATCACTGTGATGTCCAAGAGTATGATGGTATTTCAAATATGGTACATTAGAATCTTTAGGATGGATGACCAACCTATTTGAAGGTGGTAAGAGTAGAAAACCTCTATTTAGAAGCATTTACAGTTTCCTTTCACATTCAGGTGGTGGATGGAGAGGAAACCTTAGTTTTTTCAAAGTTCAAGGTCGTTTGCATTTACTAGATTCGCCTTTTTCATGGATTGAAGGAGGAAGAGGACCCATGGGGATCCTAGCATCCTTGTTAGTGGAATTAGGTATAGGTTGTTCATGTGGAAGGAGAACATTCAAGTCAAGAGGGGAATCAAAGATCACTGTGCCATCATCCCGAAGTCTCCAATATTCAAAAGGAGGCTTGCTGTCATGAGGAGGATCTTGATATCCTAATCCTATTGTGTTTTCATCTGTTGGTTTTTGTTCTAGAAGTTGGTGAATGTTATGTTCAGCTGTGCACTATAGAAAAATGGTCCCTTGTCATTTTCATGGTCTTTTAGGCCTTTCTTCATGATGCTTGGTCCATTTTTATTTGATTTAATGTTGCAATGTGGCTTGAACACTCACATTAGGTCCTTAAAATTCAAAATATGATGTCTTGTGAAGGTGTTGTGAAGCATTGTAAAACATTTCTACACTTTTCTAGAATCTATTTATTACAATTCACCAAAAAATCACCTTTTCATCACTTATCAAGTCCTATTTTGAAGTTTTGTAAATTCTTGTAACAAGATTCCATGCTTTTCTAGGCATAATTTCACTATTTACACGTTTCTTATGATTTATTTGACCCCTTTATTCCATTATAAGGCTTAATTAAGTGTGTTTTTGAATGTAAACCCGATAAACAACATTAAATGTGACTTAATTTCCAACAACCACATTCAAGTCCAAGGTGGGAGCCATTTGCCATGGGTGGCGATGAGTCCCTCTTGGCTCAAAATTCAAAATATTTCTAATTTTTTTTTGGGTTTTTATTTAAAATCACCTTATGTCAGCCTATGATGGCATATCATTGGGTTACTAAGGCAAAAGTGTGTATAAATAAGTTTTTTTCTTCTCATTTTAACCCCCATTCATCAAGTTCACTTATTCACACATTCATTCAATTATTCAAGCACTTTGCATCATTGAATCAAGCATTAATCAAGTATTTTGGAGCACCCATTATTGTATCCTCAGATTTCTTAAACAAGGGTTTGGTAAGTTGATAGAATTTGCATGTTATTTGTTTATCATTCTCTTCCATTCCATTTCTTCATTAAGGGTTTGATTAACAAAGTGGGATTTAACCAAGGAAAATCCCTATAATCTAACCCTTAACCATTTTCCCCCTTTTTCATGTGTGTTTGCAGACTTTTGTATGAAAATTTTACAAGTTATTAGGTATTGAAAAGTGGAGAAGAAGTCAATAAATTGTTCCAAGTCAACAACAACCCATTTCAAGCTCGGAGAAGACATTCTATCTATTTTTTGTAGAATTAACTTCATCAACTCGATAAGCAATCAACCTCAGATCTGGTGCTAGAGGATTGGTCCCTGATTTCTCAAAATTTTGGGAGTAGAATGATTCACCATCAATGGAAAATGAGTCACACCTTAAGGCTAGAAATCTAGATTTTGTCAGATTTTGGATCCTAACACTCAAAAACCAGCTTTCAATAGTTTTCATCAAAGCAGGATTGATTCGCCATCAGTGGTGAATGAGTCTCACTAGTGATTTTCGGTGATCTTTGTTAGCATTCAAAATATTCGAGAATATTCATCAAACCTCTAGGGGCACTCTAATTCAGCCTTCTTCCTCTTTGTTTTACATTTGTTCATACTTAGTTCATGTTTTCATATCACATTGTGTTTTCCAACATTGCATAATTCTTAGGTTTTGTATTCAAAATCTCTCAATTTCATAGTTTAATTACACTTAGATCATTCCATTTAGTCTAAATAAAATCATACATTTCATAATTTGAGTGAACCTAGCTAGATCCTTTGACAGCTTATCTCTCTCCTTTTAGGTGAAACATCATAAGAGTGCAAAAGTAGCCTATAAGCCCTACCCAAAAATCTATGGTTCATTTTGGTGAACCTTCATTTTGAGCACTTTATATTTCTAATTTCTATTACATCCTAGACTTCATTTGCATTAAAATTCAATTAGGGTTTTGTCTTGTTTTTGCATCATAGTGTTTCTCAAATTGCATTAGTGAAAGACTCATTTAGATTTCATTTTTGCATTGTATATCATTCAAAAAATTAAAAAATTGGATCTACATCCTTCATTGGAATTTGAAAAGCATTTAAATCACTTTAAATTTTTTGAAAAACACAAAAAATTCTCATAGTTGGACTCATTCGCCACCTTGGGCGAATCAGTCCACCTGCATCTTTCATATTGCATTTTTAGGCAATTTTTTGGCATTTTCCTTCATCTATGTTATCTGTTGTTAGTTCTCTATTTTAGCTTGTAGAATTTCTGTTATTTTCATTTTGCACTCCTAGATTACCTTGCATTTACATTCACCCCATCTTTTGTGGTACTTGTATGAGTGTTTGGTGCCCCATTGATAATACTTTAGTAAGACGAAGTTCTAGACTCATGGCTTCCTATGATAGCACTTTCATTGCGGACCTTGGGATCTCAAGAGCTCCTACTCCAGTATGGACAATGGTGCATTAGGCATGGATAATACCACTGCTATTCCTTCACCTTTCCATCCAATGAATGTTGACACACAAAAAAATCCCATTCCACAAGAAAAATTCATTAGTATTCATGAGGATTTTGCACACTTACAACAAGACTTGTCCCTTGAAAACATTTCCACCACTACCATACCTGTGATAGAAAACCTTCATCATTTGATTGAAAGCTATGAAGAGAATAGTTGAGATATACAATAAATGTGTTCCTTCTACTTCCCAGTCAACAAACATTGTTGTGAGCCAAGGAGGACCTCACAATCCTCCTCCCTCAACCATCACATCCATACCAAATTATACCACTCCTCAAGTTACAACAACTATACAGTAGGTTAGTCATGTGGCTCCTTCTTTCACAATTCCATCTAGCATTCCTACTTCTTTTGTGGCATCGCATATTCCTTCTTCCACCTTCACCCCTCTTAGTGTCCCCTTCACTTCCCCTAACATTACATACACTCCATCACCATTTTACCTTCCACCTAATACCACTTACACCAATCCCATCATTACACAAATCTTTAACACTGTTCCATCCATGCAACACCAAATTTCCACCATTAGCCAATGTCAAAATTCTCCACCTACATATGATGTTCGTAGTAGTCCATTATCCTTAGAAATATTACACACATAGATGCCACAAGGAATTGAAATGCCTAGGTTTGAGAAATACAGAGGTAAAGGATACCCTACTAATAATGTAAATTCTTATACAACCTTGTGTAGTGACTTTGTCCTCGATGATAAGCTGTTAGCCAAGAATTTTCCTCGGAACTTGAAAGACACTGCATTAGAGTGGTTTTCAAACCTACCTAATCATTCCATTTGATCATTCAATGAACTTGTGGATGCCTTCATAAGTCATTTTCAAGTCCATAGGACCACTAAAAAGATAATGGTTGATTTAATGCGTTGTAGACAAAATGCCCATGAAAAAGTAACTGACTTCTTTTTGTGTTATTAGTCGTTATATGTTCAAGTTCATGTAAAATTTTTTGATTCACATCTGCAAAAGATGTTTATCAAAAACTTGCACACCCATCTCCAGGATAAGTTAACTATGATGAAATTTCCTTCATTTATTCATTTATACATAGCCCTTTGTGAATATCATAACTCGGTTTCAAGTCGTGGTTCAAAGTCCACTTCTTTACCGAGTTGAGAAATATGAGCAAAACAATCAAAACAACACCCAAAACTTTAGAAAACCAAATAGAGGCTTTTTATAGTTCAATATTCCTTCTCCACAACCAACCCAACTTGTTCAGAGTCAAGTGCTAGTTGTTAAAGCAGTGGTGCCTTATACCTATGGGGACCCGAAGAGACAATTTACTACCTTACCCGATACCCTCCATAATACAATGAACTAATTAATTCAACAACAAATGATCACTTTTCCTATCATTAAACCACTTGATACCACCAAACCTTTACCACCCATCTTTAAACCTAATGCTTATTGTCATTTTCATCACCAAAATGGACATGACACCAAACAATGTAAGCATCTCAAACACTTAGTTCAAGACATCATTGATTCAGGCCGTTTGTCCATTGTGGGTGTTAATGATCAAGGCAATAAGTTTATTGCACCCCCTAACCAGAATTTACAAATCTTTATTGACCCCATGCCTAAACATAATGTTTCATTTGTCAAGGCTAGTGAACCTTCAAACCATCAAGTCATGAACATTGATACAAATAACAAACAACATGATATAACTCCAAATGTTTCCCAAGCTACTCCTATGGATGAACTTGTGGGTGCGATAGACATTATCCCTCGTAAGGGCTCAACCAACAAAACTCTTGATATCACTTTTTCTTCCAAAGATATGCTTCAAAAACTTCCTGATGGTCCTCTTTACATAGTTGGCAGAATCTATGATAACCCCACCAATGGGATATTAATAGATCCTACTTGTGGTGAGAATGTGATCATAGAAGAATTTTTAGTACTATATGAGTTGTATCAAGATGACTATAATAAACCAACTGCATGGATTAAAACACATATTGGTTTTGTGTGCCATATGATTAGATCAATCGTACTCCCATTATAGATAGGACCCAAAAGTTTGGAGGTAACATTTTCAATTATTCCACAATCAGTTCAATTTTGTTTATGGCTAGGTTACCCTTGGCTTCGCTTGATGAAAGTGGTCCCCTCAATTGTTCACAAATGTTTGAAGTTTCCACATGGCAATGAAATATTTACCATACACCATAGTGGCTTTAATTTGTTATCCTCCAAAGGTAATTTTTCCTTAGAATACTTTTGGCCTAAACCTATGGAACCCATCACCCCTCGAAAGGAATTCTTTTTCATTACCTATCAAAAGTTCAAAGCCAAACACATAGCTGAATTGTCTCTTCATAACATGTATGCGTCTGCTTCCACTCCTCCTATTCTAGATGAAGCCATGCTTTAGCATGAGTCCAAAATTGAACAAACAATACAACCTCATGAGCACCCAACCATAGACACTGGCCCTTCCTCATTTAAACACCCAAGAGAAAATGAAATGAATCCTATCATGTCTCATTGCATTAAACAAGTTTATAAAGCCAAAGAGAAAGTGATTGACCCATCTTCAGTTTCTTCCATTCTCCCCCCTTTGGAAGACAAGGACTCTATGGTGGATCAACCCACTCTTACACATCAAAATCTTCAAAATAAAATTAAAAGAAAACACAGTGCTAGGGAGCATAGGCGTCATCTTCATCTCCTTGCTCGTCAAATGAAAACTAAAAACAAAATATAAAATCAACCTCTTCCTTTGATAGAAGAAATAAATGATCACCATCATCCTCCTGACCTACCATAAGATGGTACAGTCCAAACCTCACAACAAAATGATCCTATCCAACAACCACAACTCTTGATACATCCTTCATTGGAAATTACCATTCGTCCTCCAGCTATGATTAATCTTGAGGAGATCTCTAAAATAGATGAAGAGGTGCATATTGATTTGAATTCTTTATTTTCCTCTTCCATAAGCTTAAATGACAAAAAATTTCTACCAAATGAAGAACTTGGTACTTCCCCTAGTTTGGCACTTGCAATTCTCCCTTTGGATAGTCAACCATCCTCACAATACACAGCATGATTGGGAGGTGGATGACTTGTTAGATGGTTGACTTGAATTCACCTTACTATCCTTTTTATATTCGTTTTCCTTTTTCTTTTCATTTTTCTTTTATGTCTATATCATGTTCCCCCATATTGTGTGTTTGATGTTCTCTATCTTTGTACACTTCTTCTATTCGTACCTCTCTTCTTCTATCTATCGTACATTTTGCATTTTCTTTTTTGTTTCTATTTTGTGTTCTCCTTTTGGGGATGATGCGTTCCTTTCTGAGGGAAAAATCCCTTTCTCTTTTGTTTTCTCTTTCATTTATATGAAGCAACCTAACTTAGAAACATATGACTTTGAATAGGGGATTTCCAAGTTGGCTCTCATGTCTTGTTTTCCTTTTTAGATTTTCCTTCCTTCACTAATTTAAAGTAATTTCTCATAGAATGATGTGTAGCAATTTATTTAAGTGGGGGGCATACATTGGCATAATTCATTTACATTATTGGTTCTTAGTTCAGCCTTTTCATTTGATATGATGTGTTCATCACTTTTTGGATGACATTGGGTATGATGTCCTTCATAAGTGTGATCTATCTTAGCATATTACATTTCTCTTAGTGGCCTGGTGTGATGCACTGCATCTCCTAAGTTGTGAATATTTTATTCTTTGATTGGTCGTCTCTTGGAGACATTATACACAATATTCCCTAAGTGACAAATCTTGCATGAACTTAACAAGACTCCTTTGAACATCTTTTACACTTTACATTTTTACATTTTACATTTTTTCATTTTACATATTTTCCCCTTGCATAACGCAAATTGCATGCCTATGGTACCTTGCTATTTGTTCATGGGGTTTAATGCAAAGCTTTCCTTGTCTCATGAAGCACAAACTGACATTTTCCTTTGTCACACCTTGTTAAAGTTATCAGGAGGCATAACTTTAATATGGTTGAGCGGGAAGCTCATTCAGTGACACAAATTTCCCTATAGCCACCTTTGTGTTTGTGAGTGCATATCAACTAGCATATGTTTCTCACCTTTTTGGGTCTTCTCACCCAACAAACCACCATGAGTTCTATCATCCTAGAGTGAGTATGCATTTTCTTTTTCAAAACAGCCTAGATCAAGTATTTTGGAGAAGCCATTGTTGTATCATCAAATTTATTCAACAAGGGTTTGGTAAGTTGATAGCATTTGTATGCTATTTTTTATCATTCTCTTCCATTCAATTTCTTTATTAAGGGTTTGATTACCAAAGTGGGATTTGACCAAGGAAAATCCCTATAACCTAACCCTTAAGCATTTTCCCCCTTTTGCATGTGTGTTTGCAGACTTGGGTATGCAGATTTGACAAGTTATTAGGTGTTGAAAAGTGGAAAAGAAGTCAATAAAGTGTTTCAAGTCAACAACAACCCATTTCAAGCTTGGAGAAGACATTCTGTCCATTTTCTGCAGAATTAACTTCGTCAAACCAACAAGCAGTCAACCTCAGATCTGGTGCTATAGGATTGGTCCCTGATTTTCCAGAATTTTGGGAGTGGACTAATTTTCCATTAGTGGTGAATGAGTCCCACCTTAAGGATGGAAATCGAGATTTTGTCAGATTCCAAATCCTGACAATTAGAAACCAACTTTCAATAGTTTTCATCAGAAGCAGGATTGATTCACCATCAGTGGAAAATGAGTCCCACTAGTGATCTTTAGTGATCTCTATCAGCATTCAGAATATTTGAGAATCTTCATCAGACATCTAGGTGCACTCTAATTCAGCCTTCTTCCTCTCTATTTTGCATTTTTTCATACTTAGTTCATGTTTGCATATCACATTTTGTTTTCCAACATTGCAAAATTCTTAGGTTTTGCATTCACAATCTCTCAATTTCATAGTTTAATTACACTTAGATCTTTCCATTTAGTCTAAATAACATCATACATTGCATAATTTGAGTGAACCTAGCTAGATCCTTTGAGTAGGGTTTATCTCACCTTTTAGGTGAAACATCCTAAGAGTGTAAGAGTAGCCTATATGCCCTACCCAAAAATCTATGGTTCAATTTGTTGTGTTACAACCTTGTTTGCTTAAGATAGCGAAGCCTTTGCCATATGTTTCTTTAAGGTTGATTTGTGTGTTTGTAACTTTGTGATCATAAAATGGTTGAGGGTTTACTTGGTTAGAGGAACTAGGTCCACTTGTTGGAGGGAACTTAGGTCATTTGTTTATTCCAAGATGTAGGTATCCAAATGTATCAGGAGGTGCAATAATAGGAAGTTCTTGTGACTTCATGGATGGGTAAAAGGCTACATTGGCTTCAAGGTTGTCAAGGCATTCAATTAAGAACTTATTCATGCTATCATCATCTTCTCCAATGATGTGAACAACATGAGGATGAAATTCATGAGGTGTTGAAGGAGCATGAGGAAGCTGAAGGTCATTAGGATCATAGCCAAAAGCACAATTTGACATGTCCACTAAGGATTTCAATGAATTCCAAAACTTATTAAAGAAAAAATCCATGATGACAATGAATGAAAGTAAACTAATATTCAAGAAATAAGATAAAATAGAAAATATAGAAAGTATGATAGAAAGTAATAGTAGAATACTATAATGCAAAAAATGCCCAAAAAATGCTTGAAAACGCAGTTCAGAATGTGCAACTGAAATGATTCGCCCAAGGTGGTGAATGAGTCCAGGGATGGATTTTTTAATGTTTTTTCAAAAAATTTAAAGTGAATTTTATGATTTTCAAATGCAAAATAGGGATGCAGATGCAAAATTTAAGTTTTTATAATGTTTTTAAGTGCAAAAATGAAATCTATATGAGATATGCACTAATGCAAATTTGTAAATCCTAGGATGCCAAAACAATGCAAAAAGCTAATGTAAAGGCTAATGCTATGAGTCCTAGGATGTAAATGCAATGAAAATAAGAAATATGATGTTCAATATGCAGGTTCACTAAAATGAACCAACAATTTTTGGGTTGGCTATGAACTTCTCTTGCACTCTTAGGGTTTTTCACCTAAAAGGAGAGAGATAGACCCAAAAACTGAAGTGGTTCACTCAAAATAATGTATGCAAGATGAAATAAAGCATAAATGAAATGATCTAGATGCAGTAAAATGATAAAATTGAGTTATTATGTATAAAAAACAATGAAATATGAAATGTTTGAAAACACAGTATGATATGTAGAAATGAACTAGAAACGTAAACAAATGAAATTTGAATTGAATGAGATTGAATAGAGTGCACCTAGAGATGGAATTCTGATGTTGGAAGGTTCTATATAATCTAACATAAATCTTTGTTGATGCCTAGTGGGACTCATTCGCCACTGATGGCGAATTAGTCGTACTTCTAATAAACTTTGTCAGAATCAATTTCTGACTGTCGAGAACTAAATTTTGATGAAATCAACTTTTCCAGCCTATAGGTAGGACTCATTTTCTAGTAATGGTGAATTAGTCCTCCTCCAAAATTCTACAAATTCAAGGGTCAATTCTATGGGTCCAGATCTACACTTATCTTCTTGTTAGGTTGACGGAGTCAAATTTGCAAAAAATGGACTAAAAGTTGTTTCCAAGCTTGAATTAGGGTTTAGTTGACTTGAATCACTTTGATGACTTGATGACCATTTTTCAACACCTATTTCTTTGAAAAATATTCCTCTACAACCTGCAAACACACATGCAAAGATGGGGAAAATGGTTGAGGGTTAGAGTATAGGGATTTGCCTTGGTCAAATCCCACTTTGGTAATCAAACCTTGATAAAGAAATAGAATGAAAACAAGAAAGGGATGATGAATAAACAACATGCAAATATCCTAAACTCACCAAAACCTTATTGTTAAAGTCTGAAGATATGTCAATCCCTGCTCCAAATTTTTTGATAATTGCTTGATCAAATGATGGAATGATGCTTTGAATGCAAGAATGCTAATTGATGTTGAATGAGTGAATGAGATGAATGGGGGTTAAAATTGCATGAAAAAATACTTATTTATACACACTTATGCCCTAACAAACCAAGAATACAACATCACATGCCGACATAAGGTCTTAATGAATAAAAACCCAAAAGAAATTTGAATTTATTTTGAATTTTATGCCAAGAGGGACTCATTTTCCACCTATGGTGAATGGGTCCCACTCAAGGCTTGCAAGTGGGTGTCAAGAATTAAGTTTCTTTTAATGTTGTTTGTTGGGTTTGTATTAAAAAACACACTTACATAAGGCCTATAAGTGCATAGAGGGGCCAAATAAATCATAAGAAAGGTTTAATTAGTGGCGACAAGCCTAGAAAAATACGAAATCTTATTACAAGACTTTACAACACTTTGAAATAGGACTTGATAAAGAATAAAAATGGAATATTTAGATGAATTATAATAAGAAGAGCCTAGAAAAGTGTAGAAATGTGTTACAACACTTCACAACGCCTTCATAAGACATCATAATTTGAATATTCAGGACCTAGTGTGAATGTTTAAGTTACATTGCAACATTAAATCTAAGAAAATAAGTCAAGAATCACAGGAAAAAGACCTAAATGACCATAAAAATGTCCAAGATCCATTTTTCTATGGTATAGGGAGGGGATTGGAAAGTTTTATTAACATTTCTAAATATGGGAGGTACTAACATTATTTGAACAAAAATGAAAAGCAGTTGTAACCATTTCATGCAAAAATAGTGTATATCCAAAGATGCAAAACACTTTTATCCAAGAAATGTAAAGTTTTAAGAATGAAAACAATGTATATGTAAGAATTAAAAGAATTTTTATCAAACTTATGTAGAGTTTTATGAATAGAAACATTGTATATGAAAAATTGAAAAGTACTTTTATCCATGTGATGCAAAGTTTTAGAAATGTGAGCATTTTTAGATCTAATGATGCTTGTAATTGAAATGATTTAAAAAATGAGTACTCTAAATTGATGTTTTTGAGCTAGATACATAAAAAAAATGTTACCAAAACTTTCTAGACTTATAGTATATGATATTAGGAGGCTTAAGAATCACATAAATGAGGTTTTTGATGTTGTAATAGATAGCTAAAAATCTAGTCTAGGACTAAGTTGCCGAGAATGGCGAATTAGTCCCAGTTAGGGTTTCTTCAAAAATTAAAAAAAAAAATTGGTTTTGATGATTTTTAGTATGTATGACCTAAATAATAAAATAAAATATAGTTTTCGATATTTTTGAATGATTTAGAATGCACAAATGCAAACTATATTCACTTTCACTAATGCAAAATTTGAAAACCCTAGAATGCAAACAATGCAACATGCAATGCAATGTTAAGATAATTATAGGATGATGATGGAATCCAAAATTAGAAAAGAAGGGATTCAAAATTTGGGCTCACCAAAATAAAGATAAATATTTTGGTTCCCTAATGCTTTCTTACACTTCTAGGGTTTTTCACTTAAAAGGAGAAAGATGGGCCAAAATGGGCAATGTCTACATTCAAGATTAATGTAAGGATGGATGGAATATTCCTAGATGTAGTGTCTAAATGTAGTAAAATGATAAATGAGATGGATTATTAATGCAAAACCTAAGATATGCAAAGTGATGGAAAACACATTGTGATATGCAAACATATGATAAATGACCTAGAAATGCAAAAAAACTAGTCAAAAAGTTATGAAATAGAATGTGTGAATGTAGAGGATGAAAAAGGATGAGACGAGGGTTTGGAATCCTGATACAATTGATGCAAAAGCTGACTAGGACACTTGTGCCAATTTGGGCGATTTAGTCCCAGATCTGGAAAAGCTGGTCTGGAGTTTGTTTCGGCCAAATGGGTGTCTAAATCTCCAACAATCACTAAAAGGAATGTATAGTGGGACTAATTCTCCATTATTGGTGACTTATTCCACTTCTATATTTGTAAAAAATTTAAATGGGAAATGGAAGCCCTCAGTTTGCACTTTGATTCTTTATAGGTGTCTGCTTCTGAAACTCTAATTTTTGGGCTTGAAATTGACTTTTAGTGCATATTTTGGTTTGGTCAACAAGGAGATTCATTCAATGAGTCTTCAACCTAATCTTCAATGATTTCCAAGTCTTCAAGATACCTAAATCTGCAAACACACAATAAAAGAGAAAGAAGTGTTGAATGTAGGGCATGGGGGTTTTCCTTGGTCAAACCCTTTTTTAGGTAATTAAACTAAAATGGATAAAGAATGTAATGAAGCATGAAGCAATGGTGTTAGAGACTTTCCATGATGATTGATCTTGATTTTCTACAATGATAGATGAATATTTTTCCCTTGACTGTCTTAGAAATGTTATCTTGATGACTTAGAATGCCATAAACCTAACTTACTTGACTTGAGAACATGATGAATGATGAATGAATGATAATGAGTTATGAATTAGAGTTTAGAGGCTTGTATTTATAGGAAATCCACCTAATTTTCTCATTAATTTGATCCATAAGGCCAACATGAAGGAAGAATAAACTTAAAATCCTAAATTTCCCGCTCAAACCTCAAAAATAGGCCAAATTGGACTAAGTTGCCATGCTGGGTGACTTAGTCCCACCTAGTAGGGAATCATTCACCCAAATGGGTGACTTTGTACTAGAGGGGCACTTTTGACAGTTGGAATTTTGGGGAGTCAAGAAATTAAGCTTCTACGTTGTTCTAGTCGAGTCTTTGATCAAATTAAACTTTGGGATGCACAATATGGGGCAATAGGGGCCTATTAATGATGATGTAAAGGGTAATTAGGGCTAGGGACACAAAGTTCAAAGTGAAAGTGTGATTAAATACACTTTACATCATTAAAATGAGGTCCAAATAGCCTAAAAAGGCACAATAACCAATGTGAATGTGTAAGACACATTACAACACTAGATGGGTATGTGTAGGATCATCATGGAAAAAATAGGCGCTTAAGTGGCAAAAAATTTAGAAAAAATAGAGTTAGGCAACTTGACATAAAAATTTGAATAATTTATCTATATTATTTCAAAAATATGTAAGAATACAATCTGTAGCAAAATGAATGTAGTTTCTAAACTACTAGGTTTATTTTTTTAAATCTATTTGGTGAAAATTTGAAATTTCAATGTAGTAGTACTTAAATTTTAGGGAAAAAAATAAGTAGGTTTCCGACCACCCTAACCATAATAAAATGATAATAATTTTTATAATATTTTAGATATAAGTAGATGACTCATGTCCCGATGTGTTGCATATTTTTTTGTAATTTTTTCCCAAGTAAATAATTAATTTTGAATTTTTTATTACAACTTTAAAAATATAAAACTCATATTTCGACCATCTTAACTTTGTTAGAGCTTCATGAAATTCATTTTTTTTAATCCTATAGTATATGAAGCATAAAATGTGACACATGTTTTGGATTCAAAAAATGTGATACCATTTGAAAGCTATAGATATTTTTGAATTAGCCCATCAATCATGACTTTAGTCATAATTCAAATAGAAAATAAATAATAATAATTTATTAAATTCGAAGTAAAGAATAATTTATATTGGTGGAAAGTTGATAATCACCTTTAAAAACCCTTTTCATTTCATCAATTTTGGGTATAAAATAGTCGTCATCCACATACCTTACACATACCCATCATATCACCACTTTTCGGCCCATCATGATCCTACACATACCCATATTAGAGTTAAGTTTAATTCACAAGCCTTCTAGATTATTGTGAGGATGTTTTTAAATATATTTTACAATGTTGTACTAGGGGAAAGATAGGTCCATTAAGTATAGAGAGGCGTGAAATTATTTTACAACACCTTCACAAGACATCATTAAATGCAATTTATTTAGTTTGCAAGGGTCCAAGACCTAGTGTGGATGTGTAAAACACCTCACAACACCAAATTAAGGCCTCATTAAGTTAAATTTGTCATCAATTAATCCCAAATCAAGCAAGCAAAAAGGGATACTTTTCCCGTGTCCACATCAACATTCTCTCATAACCTATCATTTATATAAATATAATTCTATTCTACATTAAATTAAATTTCTCCTACTTGGTGTTAGAAATTACTTTAATGTGGGGAAATATACTCAATTATATATTCATCATATTTTGTAGCTCCTTATTAGAGTTATTTTGCATATAACAAGATTTTCCTATAATTATTTTTATGGTTGAAATGAGAACTTACCTATTGAATAGAAAACTTCACTAGCCCTTGTGTGTTTTCATTTTCTACAATTATAGAAACTCACCTAGTGAATATAAAACTTTATGTAATATGCCAAACATTCACTGAAGTAAATTTCCTAAGTTTTCACTATGAGAGTAAAATAAACTATGTAATAAGACATTGCAATAATTTTTTTCCCTTTATTTATTGAGAATATATGAAAAAAGATGCTTTACAACATACAATAAGGATTTCCATTCCATTATCATGCCTCACAAACTAAAATATTATGAGAAATTACAAAAATACATACATAGCTCCTATGAGCTTCATAGCATAAGATATAGATGGTCCAGGAATCTGCCTTTCAAAACATTGGTCTTTTGTTGCCTACTGAGGAGGAGAAGCATCATTCAAGTGATTTTCTTTCAACCATAAAATCATATACAGTCCCTTGCATATCTATCAATGATAAATGGCGCTACCCTTTGACGAAGGTATTGGTTAGGTAACCACGTACAACATAGGTCACTCTGAGTTTAGTGTTGTACCCTACATGACTAGGATTTGTAACCTATGCTAGGCAGCCCTCATGCATTTTATAAGGACACAGTGAACTGACAGTGGAGCCTAGGGTAATCACACTACATTGGCCAAAGTATCCTCACTCAGTACTTTGAGTGAAGGTCTACCATTCACTTACACTATTGCAAGCTTATTTTGACTTAATGCCATTATATCTATGCTTAGGAAATCCCTTTCCGTGGGAAAGATAATCCCCAGGATAACCTATATCTTTAACAACCTAAGGAAAAACAACTCATAAAGCAAAGTGCTAGTTCCCTCCCTTCATTGGACTAAATTCCTAGGAGTAACCTACTAGCCATCTGAATAATGGGGAAATGGGTGCTTTATAACCTAGGTCATAGAACACCACTTTTCTCCAATTATCATTCAAATATGTCCTAGGAATCCAAATTGGATTGACCATCAACCTCAAAGGTGAGTCAATTATCAATCATGGAAGACCTAGGAAGGGGTTCACCACCAAGCAAAATCTTGGAAAATACACTTTAACATTCAACTCACAAAAAAATTAATGTAAGCTAAATGATGAATTCATTTTGATGAAATTATGCAACAAGTTAGGGTATGTGTACCTGGGAAGTCTAGAAATGTGATGAAGATGCTAGAAATGCAAAGAAGCTATCAAAATATGCTATGGAGGACTAAGATACCCTTACTCTTTTATTAGTCTCACTATTGTTTTTTAGGAAAAATGTCAAATCTTTGGATGCTAGAACATGATCTGAAAGAATCTCTACAAAATCCCACTTGGAGGAATAAGATTCCCTTACTACCATCTTAGTCTCGATCTAAATTTCTGGAATCTCTAAATGTGGTCCTGAGGCTTGATGTCTGTAGTTCCTTCTTCTCTAATCTCAGGTTTTGAAACTTCTAGATCTGGCTTGCAAGTGAGTTTTTCGTGAAGATGACAACTTTACAATGCAACTTTTCACTTAAAATGATCTTCAAGTCTTTAACCTAAGTCTACAATCAAAAACACAGAAGAGGGGAAAAACTTGTTGATTTTTAGTAAATGGGGGTTTGCCTTGGTCAAACCACTTATTGGTAATTAAACCTTGAAATGAAATAGAATAATGAAGGGAAATGATGAATGAACAAAATACTATATTGCAACTCACCAAACCCTTGTAATAAGGTGTTACAAATATGATTGAAATGGTTGCAATGGATGTGGTTCTTGGCTTTTGCTTGAATCATAAAACCTACATCACAATTGTCAGCACAATAATAAACATGATGCCAGGGTATGTGCAGGATCATCATGGAAAAAACAGGCCCTGAAGTGGCAAAAAATTTAGAAAAATTAGAGTTACGCAACTTGATGTAAAAATTTTAACAAGTTATCTATATTATTTCCAAAATATGTAAGAATAGAATCTACATAAAATCGAATGCAGTTTCTAAACTACTAGGTTTATTTTATAAAAAAAAAAATCTATTTGGTGAAAATTTGAAATTTCAATGTAGTAGCACTTAAATCTCAGGGAAAAAATAAGAAGTAGGTGTCTTTCTGACCACCCTAACCACAATAGAATGATAATATTTTTTTTATAAGATTTTAGATATCAGAGAGGACTCATGTCCCATGTGATGCATATTTTTGTAATTTTTTCCAAGTAAATAATTAATTATTAATTTTTTATTACAACTTTTAAAAAAATATAAAACTCATGTTTGACCACCTTAACTTGGTCAAAACTTCATGATTTTAATCCTATAGTATGAAGCATAAAATGTGACACATAGTTGATTCAAAATGCGGATATTGTTTTGAGAGCTATAGATGTTTTTCAATTAGCCTATCAATCAAGACTTTTTTAGTCAATTCAAAAAGAAATGAATATAATAATTTATTAAATTCAAAGTAAATCATAATTTATATTGGTGGAAAGCTGAATTTCCATTAAAACCCTTTCGCTTCATCAATTTTGGGTAAAAAAAAAAGTCGTCAGCCGCATACCCTACACATACCCATCATATCGCCACTTTTTGGCCCATTATGATCTTGCACATACCCACCATAATATCCTTTATATGATGCTTGAATCTTGATGATGGCTCCAAATGCTTGATGAACTACTCTTGAATGCTTGGATGCTTAGAGTGCTTGGATTGCTTAGATTGCCTAGATATGGAAATGAGAGAAAGAAACCTTGTATTTATACTTATCCATGCTTAATATCCCAAAATTACATCACAAGCCGACATATGAACTCATTAATTAAAGGAGGCTAAATACTGCTAAGGTTTGAAATTAAAGCTTAAAAATACCTTAAGGGGGACTAAGACATCCTAGGTGGTGTCTTAGTCTTGAGGCATCAAGCTCAAGGAAAAGACTCTGAAAAGGGGCCCATTTAGGGTGCTCTTGAAATAAAGGTCCTAAGACCTTTGGCGGAAAAAGATGCCCTAGGTGGCATCTTAGTCCTGGCCCAAAAATTAGGGACACAAAATCGGAATCATTAAATTATCATTTCCCCTTTGATGTTTGTTAGGATTAGCTAGAAAAAGATGTTAAATAGGTGTAGGACAATTGAGAGTGGGGTGAATCAGTTGTCACAAAATTCAAACTTAAAAACATCAACACTTATCAATTTGACAACCACACTATTTTGTTATTAAGTATGAGCATGAAACACAAATAACAAAAAGTAAATCAATAAAATGAACACCAGATTTTAATGTGGAAAACCCAATGAGGGAAAAACCATGGTGAGGGTTAACTCACAATATAAAGAGATTATAAAATCGAATACAAAGGCTCACTACTCAGAAGAGGATTCACTATTCGAATATAAAGGCTCATTGCTCAGAAGAGGATTCACTGTTTGAATACAAAGGCTCACTGCCTACATAAAGGACTCATTTTCCAATAGGGAGGCTCACTACCTATAGATACAAAGGAGAACAAAAGATCCACCACAACAATTATCACACATCTGCATCCTTGAATAAATGATTGCAAAAAACTTTAGCTCATTGCCTTTAGGAATCCAACACAATTAAGAAGTACTACCTCAACTCACTCACTCACACTTCTTCTCTTATGATTTGTGGCTTACTTCATCACTTTGCATCAAACTATCATACAATTAGTCACAATTTAACTTACATTTATACCATCTTCAACCTTAGAACCTTCCTCCAAGTTTAGCCACAAAAAAATTATTTCATAAATTCAAATTAGGTTGGAAACTCAACATTCTCGTGGTGGAAAGGAATGAGAGTGGACAAATAAAACATTTAACCATGACCAAAAGATAATGTCTCGAATCAACCACGGGCTTTCTTAATTATTTTTTATTCTTCGAATGAAGTGTAAACACTAGGCTAGCCAAACCTAGTCAAAACACAAATGAACATTAATGTACATGCTTCCCAACAAGAAAATGAAACATGGACACCACAACACACTTCATTATGCATGAGAACACATCTCATATTACTTTAGATACATCCAAAACAAGTGCAATACTCTTCAAACACTGAACACCTTCCACCAGTCCATTTAGACTATGCAAACAAACACAACACAAAAACATGACTTTCGGACCACCAAACCTTAACCTTCTTTGCCAAAATCTAGAGAACACCTTCACAATACATATCCTAGATCCACAAGATTTGAAAAAAAATAGAGGAGGATTGCAAAGTAGAAACATTTCTCCTAGTCCACAGAAGACCAACTCTACCAGAATAGTTTACACACCGGTGAACATAACTTTTATGTACCATCACACCAGAAGCTAAAACTTAGAAGATATCACTAGTATACCATCATTACCAAACCTTTAGATCCACAAAATCATAGGATCAACATAGGAGAAATGTGGAGCACATACCAAAGAGAACTTTAAACACATTCATCACTCTGACTTCTCTTCTTTATTAATTTTCTCAAAATCACTTGGAAACACACCAATTCAGCCCATCTGCAACATCATAAAGATAGTTCCATGTACTCACAACATCTTAGTAGTATCTCAACTATACCTGTACAATATGCAACATACCGAATTGTGTTGATATCAATGACAACATTAATGACAACACCACCAAACTAGCTCATAGTTGCAACAATCTCCCCCTTTGTCATTGATGGAAACGCATGATGTGAAAAACCATCAAAGACAACCTTCTTCACAATATCCTGGGAGAACATCTTCTCTTCTTCTACAACTATTTTTCACATGAATTTCTCTCCCCCTTTGAAATAAATGACAAAGAACAAACACTCTAATCACTCCACCTTAAGAGTTCACTCATACTGCAATAATGAAAACCTTTTCTACTCCCCCTACGAAGTAGACCCATTTGTCAGTCTAGATGAATAAAGAATCTGTGAATCCACTGGACTGATGCACCTTCATGTGCACCTAGTTCAGAGGCCAATGACCTCCAACCTCTCCCTAAGATGCTTAAAAGTATCCTTCAGATGAGCCTTAGTAAATATATCTGCAATTTGTTCATTTGTTGTCACATACTCTAGTTTGACTTCATTTTCAAACATTTTTTCTCTCAAGAAATGATATTTGATAGATATGTTTAATTTTCTTGAATGTATAATTGGGTTATTTGAAATATTTATAGAACTCGTGTTCTCACAAAAATTAGGAATAGGCTCATCACATATTACTCCAATGTCTTTCAGAGTTTGCTTCATCCACAAAACCTATGTGCAGTAGGATGTTGTAGAAATATATTCTTCCTTTGCAATGAATAAAGAAATCGAGTCTTGCCTCTTATTCAACCAAGAAACCAATATTCCACTAAGAAAGAAAACACCTCCACTGGTACTCTCCTAGTCATCCACACAACTAGCCCAATTTGCATTGGTATAAGCACTCAGGGTGAAATCAACACCCTTAGGTTACCATAAACCATAATCTGGTGTACCTTTAAGATATCTAAATATCCTCTTTATAGCTCTAACATGTGCCTCTTTAGGATCTTCTTGAAATCTGGCAACTAGACATTTTACATGCATAATATTCGGTTTGGTAGGAGTAAGATACAATAGTCCACCAATCATAGATCTATATTTTCTCTAACCAGTCTTAGAAAATTCATCATCTTTGCTCAGTTTGCATCTAGTTACCATAGGAGTACTAACCGGTTTGGAATCATCCATTCCAAACTTCTTCAAAAACTCCTTTAAATACTTAGATTGTGAAATGAATATCCCTTTGTCAGTTTGATTCACTTGTAGACTAAGGAAGAAATTCAATTCACCAATTTCATGGACATCTCAAATTCTTTTTCCATCTCTTCAGAAAACCTTTTACACATGCCTTCATTTCCACCAAAAATGATATCATCAACATATACAACTACTATCAACATTTTGTTACCTTTCACTTTGAAGTAGAGATTGTTGTCAATAGAACCTTTGTTGAATCCTTGCTTTGTTAGGTATCTGACCAATCTTGCATACCAAGCTCTAGGAGCTTGCTTCATTCCATACAACTCCTTCTTCAACTTACAAACCATGTCCAGTTTGTCAGATAACGGACCCTTTAGATTGTTCTGTGTACACTTCTTCCTCCAATTCACCATTCAGAAATGTTGATTTAACATCCATTCAAGATACACTTTGAAATCCTTGTGGGAAGAAAATGCCAAAAACATCCTAATAGCTTCCATTCTATCCACAATGACAAATGTTTCTTCAAAATATATATGATCTTCAACCTGTGAATATCCCTTGCATACAAGTCTTGCTTATTCCTTACAAATTCTCCACTTTTATTTAACTTATTCAGGAACACCCATTTTGAACCAATTACATTCTTATTCACAGGTCTAGGGACTAATTCCCATGTCTGATTCTTTTCTATCTAGTGCAACACTTCTTTCATAGCTTTTATACAACTCTCATATTCACATGCTTCACTCATAGACTTAGGTTCAATTTTAGAAAGTAGACAAATTTACCTCAGTTGCTACTTTACTTCTTGTCTTCACACCTTCACTCTTATCTCCAATTATCTATTCCTCTAGATGATTCTTCTATACATAATTAGGAGTCTTAACAACAGGTTTTGACTCATTCTCTTCTTCTTCATCTTCTTCAGTTTGTTTTTCTTTCTCTTCTTCTGGGTATGTGCACCTAGATCATCATGAAAAAAATAGGCTCTTAAGTGGCAAAAAATTCAGAAAAATTAGAGTTAGACAACTAGACATAAAAGATTTGAATAAGTTATATATATTATTTAAAAAAATGTAAGAATAGAATTTGTAATAAATTGAGTGTAGTTTCTAAAATACTAGGTTTATTTTTTTAAAAAAATGTATTTGGTGAAAATTTGAAATTTAAATGCAGTAGCACTTAAATTTCAGGGAAAAAATAAGAAGTAGGTGTCTGTGTAACCACCCTAACCACAATAAAATGATAATATTTTTTTATAAGATTTTTGATATAAGTAGAGGAATCATGTCCTGATGTGATGCATATTTTTTTGTAACTTTTTCCCAAGTAAATAATTAATTATGAATTTTTTATGACAAATTTTAAAAAATATAAAAAATCGTATGTCTGACCACCTTAACATGGTCAAAACTTCATGAAATTCATTTTTTTTTTAATCCTATAGTATGCGAAGCATAGAATGTGATGCATGTTTCAAATTCAAAAAATGTGATACTATTAAAAGATATAGATGTTTTTCAATCAACCTATCAATCAGGAATTTAGTTATAATTCAAATAGAAAATAAATAATAATTATTTATTAGATTCAAAGTAAAACATAATTTATATTGGTAGAAAGATGATAATCTCCTTTAAAAACCCATTTCATTTCATCAATTTTGGGTAAAAAAAAGGTCATCAACCACATACCCTACACATACCCATCATATCGCCACTTTTTGGCCCATCATGATTATGCACATACCATTCTTCCTTCTCCTTATTTTCTTTAGGTACATGTCTATAGATAGGATCATTAGGTTCAACTTCACTTATCTCAATAGGTCTGTGTATGTCTTCATCAACTTTCACATTAGCACTTTCAATAATCTTTCTCAATCTTTTATTAAAGCACCTATATTCTTTTCTAGTAGTAGAGTATCCAAGAGAAATTCCTTCATCACACCTAGCATCAAACTTTCTAAGATTTTCATTATCTCTTTTAATGTAACATCTGCTTCCAAATACCTTGAAGTACTTCACAGTAGGAGTCTTATGAATCCATAACTCAAAATGAGTCTTTGTGTTGTTGCTTCTAATTTGAACTCTATTAAGAACATAAACAACATGTGTATTTCCTCTCTCTAATATGCATCTAGTACATTTGATTCTTTCATCATGGTTCTTGTGGCTTCCTCTACTAAACTATTTTTCCTCTCAACTATCCCATTCTGCTGAGGGGTTCTTAGAGTAGAAAATTGTCTCTTTATGCCATGCTACTCACAAAATGTATTAAACTCACTAGAAGTAAATTCTCCACCTCTATTAGATCTCAAACATTTGATTTTCAAATTTACTTCATTTTCCAGTCTTGCTTTGAATACCTTAAACCTATCTAGAGCCCAAGTCTTTTCTCTAAGAAAATCAACCCATGTCATTTGAGTATAATCATCAATAAGAAGAATGAAATACCTGTCTCCATTTAGGCTTCCTATTCTAGTCGGACCATAGAGATCAGTGTCAACTAACTCCAACATTCTAGTAGTAGAGTGCTCTTTTCCCTTAAAGCCACATCTTGTTTGTTTCCCTAGTTAAATTTTTTTGCAAATAGTATTAGCAAGTCTTGTAATTCTAGGCAAACCTCAGACAATTTCTTTTGAACTGATTTTTACTAGATTATCAAAATTTACATGTCCCATTCTCTGGTACCATAACCAACTTTCATTGACTTGAGATACAAGGCATTGACCATCAACTCTCTTCAGCTAATAGATGTTTCCATGAGAAACCATTTCTCCATTTCTAGATCCTTTTCTGATTTCATAGGTATAATTCTGAAACACAAGTTTAAAACCATTGCTACACATCTGACCAACACTCAAAAGGTTATGCCTTAAACCCTTCACATATAATATACAACATCAGTGTTGTGCACTCCATCAAAACTAGTTGAACCTTTCCCAGAAATCTTAGCTCCCAAATCATCACCAAACATGACTAAACCACCATCATGGGTATGTGCAAGATCAGCATGGAAAAAATAGGCCCTTAAGTGGCAAAAAATTGAGAAAAATCAGAGTTAGGCAACTTGACGTAAAAATTTGAATAAGTTATCTATATTATTTCAAAAATATGTAAGAATAGAATCTGTAGCAAATTGAATGTGTAGACATGAGAAATATCCTAATCAACTAACTTTGATTCTTCTTTAATCACCCCTCTACTAACCATTTAGTTGATTCATCTTAATTCCTCTGTTAATCAAATAAATCAAATTTATTTGATTAAATCATTATCCTCTTTTGATTAAATAAATCATTTTATTTATTTAACCCTAAAATCCCCCTTTAATTAAATAAATCAATCTTATTTAATTAATCGAGCTAAATTCCTCCATTTAAATTAAATAAATTCATCTTTAACACTAACATCATCCCCTTTAGCTAAATGAATCAAAATATTTATTTAACTAAGTCTAAATCATTTTCCATCTCCTTTTGATTTATTTTAATCCATAAATCTAAATCAAATGGGTCAAATCACCTAACCTACTCTTATTTAATCAAATCATGATTAAATCTAATCTTAATCCATGTCACATCCTCTAGCTTTTCCCACTTGCACACATCAATCAATTTAATTAATTTATTAAATCTTCATTTTCTCTCAACAAAGCATAAAAGTGGAATATTCCTCCATTCAAATCTCCCTCCAAATGAGATGTGTCCTTCCAACAGGGCATTTATTTCATCTTACAAGTCCTTTTTCCTTGAGCCAAGTGGCCATAACTCCATTTGACTCTCCCTCCACCTTGTCATTTCACTAATTTCAAATTTCAACTAATTGCATTTATGGGCACATTCATCAAAATATGCACATCCTTGGCCCATTCACATGGTGACAAGTGGCTTCTTCCTATTGGTTGGGTTTTTATCCCACATTCATCCCTTTTTCCTCTTCTGTCATCAAATTCTTCTATAAATAGAGAGGTTATCCTTCATTTTTATCATCAACAACCTAGAGCAAAGTTACTCTCTTCACATTGAGAGCTAATTTTTTCCACTTCATTGTCATAGAATCTTCATGGAATTTTGATCAATGAGCTTGCCAAGGGTTGGGAAAGGGCCACTTTTCATATCAAAGTGGCACCAATCCAATATAGGATAGGTATACTTCATGTTTTTATATGGTTTAGTTATCTTGTCATTTAATTGCATTTTGAAGCATGTTGAAATATCTCATATGGATGTTGAATGTTTGCTTTATTTTAAAATACTAATCATACTAATATGTGTGTTAGAGTTTAAGCCATTTGCATATTTTGATATCCACAAAATGAAGTTTCTAAACTACTAGGTTTAATATTTTTTATTTTTTAAATCTATTTGGTGAAAATTTGAAATTTCAATGTAGTAGTACTTAAATTTCAAGGAAAAAATAAGAATTAGATGTTTGTCTAACCACCATAACCACAATAAAATGATAATATTTTTTTATAATATTTTAGATATAAGTAGAGGACTCATGTCCCAATGTGATGCATAATTTTTTGTAATTTTTTTCCAAGTAAATAATTAATTATGCTTTTTTTATTACAACTTTTAAAAAATATAAAAAAATTGTATGTCCGACCACCTTAACTTGGTTAAACATTCATGAAATTCAATATTTTTTTTAATCTTATAATACGCGAAGCAGAAAATGTGATACCATTTGAAAGCTATAGATGTTTTTCAATCAACCTATCAAGCAGGGCTTTAGTTGTAATTCAAATAGAAAATGAATAATAATTATTTATTAAATTCAACATAAAGCATAATTTATATTGGTGGAAAGTTGAGAATCTTCTTTAAAAACCCTTTTTATTTCATCAATTTTGGTTAAAAAAAAGTAGTCAAGCACATACCCTACACATACCCATCATATCACCACTTTTTGGCCCATTATAATCCTGCACATACCCTCATACTTTTCAAGTTTAGTGAACTTACTCTTATCTCTAGTCATGTGATTAGAACATCCATTGTCAATTATCCAGTAGTCTTCATCCTGTCTTGCATGAAAAGTGGTAACCAAAGTACCTTCCATCCTATTCCTCTTATTCTCCAGAGCCTTCTTGCTTGCACATTTTCCAAGGTTAGTGGATACAAATTTACTTTCCAAAGCTAAGAATAAGTATTCACTATCATCAATCTCATTTTCAGATTCATCATCAAAGATTCCAGCTTCTTCTTTAACATAGTACAACTTCTTGTATTTCTTATCCTTCCCATCTTTATCTTTATAATCCTTGTTCTTCTTATGTATAGCTCTATTCCGACATCTTGAAGCATAATGACCAATATTACCACAATTGAAACATTTAAAGGGAAACATACCTTTATACTTTCTAGTACCTTTCTTCAACTTCCTCGTGAAGCTCGCTTCCAATTCATCTAAACCATCACTCTCTGAATCATCTTCAATCTTCATTGCCTTAAATTTTGTCTTTGTCTTTTCTTCTTTCCTATCTTCTTTCTCAAACTTTCTCATCTCAAATGCTTGCAAGGTGTTGAACAACTATTCTTTTGTATACTTCATAGGATCATACATCTCTTCAATAATTGAGATCTTATCGCTATAGCAATCTAGTAGGGTGATCAAAATCTTCTCAATAATATCTTCATCAGTCAACTTTCCTTCTTGATTCTTAACTTCATTTGTTGTCATGTCAACCCTCTGGAAATAACTTGTAAACTCTTCATCTTCTTCCATTTTTAAATTTTCAAATTTTCACTTTGCCGCCAACTTCTTTGTCGATTTTACTCTTCATTTCCTTCATACAATTCTTCCAACTTCTTCTAGACATCATAAGCAGTATCTAAAGAAAGAACCTTATTTCACTTAGTCTTAGATAAAGCACTGTAAATAGCATACCTTGCTTTCTCATTCTCTTCATAAGTTAAAACCTCATCTATAGAAGTAGGACCATTTGCTGGAGGAGTATACTTCATCTCAACAGCCTTCTAGGTCTTGTAACCAAGATAAATAATATATCCTCTCATATGTACTTTCCAATCACTATAATAAGATCCATCAAACATAGGGATCACCAACTTGTGTGCCATTGTATCTTCCTTAAAAAATTAAGTTCTACACCAAGGAACCTGGCTCTGATACTGATTGCTAAATAGGCATAGGAAAATTGAGAGGGGGGGTGAATGATTTTTCACAAAATTCAAACATAAAAAATTTAACACTTATTCAACAACCACACTATTCTATTATTAAGTATGAGCATGAAACAAAAATAATAGAAAGTAAATCAACAAAATGAACACAAAATTTTTACGTGGAAAACCTAATGATGGAAAAACCATAGTGAGGGTTAACTCACAATATAAAGATATTATAAAACCAAATACAAAGGCTCATTTCCTAGAAGAGGACTCACTGTCTAAATACAAAGACTCACTGCTTACAGAAAGGACTCACTGTCCAATAGGGAGGCTCACAGCCTGCAGATACAAAGGAGAACAAAAGATCCACCATAGCAATTATCACACATTTTTAGCCTTGAATAAATGATTGTAGGAACCTTTATCTCACTACCTTTAGGAATCCAACACAATGAAGAACTGCTACCTCAACTCACTCACACACACTTCTTCTCTTATGATTTGTGGCTTACTTCATCACTTTGCATAAAACTGTCACACGATTCTTCACAATTCGACTTACATTTATACCATCTTCAACCTTATAACCTTCCTCCAAGGTCGGCCAAAAAAAAATTATTCCATAAATTCAAATTAGGTTGGCAACTCAAAATTCCTATAGTGGAAAGGAATGAGAGTGGACCAATAAAAAAATTAACCAAGACCAAAAGATAATATCTTGAATCAACCACATGCTTTCTTAATTAATTTTTATTTTTAAATGAAGTGTCAACACCAGGTTGGTCAAACCTAATGAAAACACAAATAAACATTAATGTACATGCTTCCCAACAAGAAAATGACACGCAGACATGTGGAGACCACAACATGCTTCATTATGCATGAGAACACATCTTAGATTACTTTGGATACATCTGCAACAAGTTCAGTACTCTTCAAACACTAAACACCTTCCACTAGTCCATCTGGACTATGCAAACACACACAACAACATTGAAACGTGACTTTTGGACCACCAAAACTCAACCTTCTTTGCCAGAATCCAAAGAACACCTTCACAAGACATATCTTAGATCCGCAAGATCTGAAACAAAATAGTGGAGGATTGTAGAGCAGAAACATTTCTCCTAGGGGTTAAGCCACAATAGTGGTTTACAATTGAAGTGAGGAAGGAAAACTCACAAAAAATGAATGCATGGAAAAAAAATTGATTTTAGGGGTTCGTACGAACCTATTGGTTCGACCGAACCCATTAGGGGTTCGCTAGAACCTAGGTTCGGGTGAACTCTTTTAATGCTTTCCCGCCAAAAATGCCAACAAAACCCCTTATAAAAGGGGGGTTCAAATGAACCAGGGTTCAAATGAACCCTGGTTTGAGTGAACCTCTAGGGGTTTGCTCAAACCCCTAGGGGTTCATTCGAATCCCCCTTATTCCTCATCCCCCCCTGAGACACAAATAAAACCCTGAATTTTGCCACTTCGAAGCTCAGGTTGAGGATGAAAATGGATGAATCTTCACAAACCCAACTGGAATAAGGTAGTCCTCAAAATGATCTATCCAATGAATATAATTTTAATATGTTTTGGTTTTATTATGTATTTGTTTTTTTAGTTTTATTAAAAATAGGTTTTTCATCGAAAATGAAGGTCTCTGTTCTGCACATGTGGAAAAATAGAAAATTATCAAAAAAAATTGAAAAATATGAATGCACCAGATATTGAAGTCCTTGGTCCAACAAAAAAAAAAAAAACAATTTCGATATACACAAAAAAATTTATGCGTTATACAGTTGTGCTATGTCTGAATTGTAATTGGTTTGACTTCGAAACTTGATTAAAAAAAAAAATTCAATAAAAACTGTCTAACCAAGTGGAAGCACTAGATATCAGAGTTACGAATCTAAATTCAAAAGAATTAGAATTTTATCCTTCATGAAAAAAAAGTTATGCGTTATACGGTGTGCGTCACTTTTTAAAAATGCTGTTTTTTGAAAAAAATCAGTTTTCATGGGAGATGGAAAAATAAGTGCAATTTGATTTCAAAAATTTTGAAAAAAATATTTTTAGAATCTACAGAGAAAATGTGATGAGACTCTAGTTTGCATCATCTTCAAATTCTTCACGGTTTAGCCGCTATAGGTGCCCAAATATGAATATTTAGTTAAAAATAATAATTTCAGTGTCCAGTTTGGCCAAAAATTGTAAACCACTATTGTGGGATCACCCCCAGTCCATAGAAGACCAACTCTACCAAAACAGTTCACACACTGGTGAACGTAACTTTTACGTACCACCACACCTGAAGCTAAAACTTGAGAGATATCACCACTATACCATCATTATCAAACCTTTAGATCCGCAAAAGAATAGGATCAACATAGGAGAAATGTAGAGCACATATCAGAGCACATTTTTGAACACATTCATCACTTTGATTTCTCTTCTTTATTAATTTTCTCAAAAACACATGGAAACACACCAATTCAACACATCTGCAACATCATAAAGATAGCTCCATGTACTCACAAAATCTTAGCAACATCTCAACTATACATCTACAATCTACAACATACTAAACTATGTTGACATGATCAATGACAACATTAATGAAAACACCACCAAACAAGCTCAGACTTGCAACAAAAGATATAGTTTATTAGGCTTGTGGATGTAAAATAGGACCAATTAAGACATAAATAGGGATAACTAAAGCAAGGCGGGCCCAAACAAGTGTGAAAATGCAAGGGTATGCATTTTCCTACACTACACCATCTAGCATATTCAATTATCTAGTTATGAGTATCCCTTAAGCTTGACTATGTTTAACCATATCTAGTATAATAATAATACTTATGATAAACAAACTCTCCTACTCATGTTTAATCATATCGAGTATAATAACAATACCTATAACAAATAGTCTCTCCTATACATGCTTAATCATATCAAGTATAATAATAATACCTATGACAAACAGTCTCTCCTATCATGGAGTAATTACAAACATTACACATAAAAGAGTTAATAGATTCCACTTCTCTTTCAAAGAAAAAATTACTTTTTCCTATAAGCAAGTAACTATAAAAGATTGGTTTAAACATTCAAGAAGTAAATCATTCAACACTAGTATAAACAAGGGAATAATATCCTCATGCCTATGATAAGCTTTCCAATTAATTGGTTGTAGTCACAACACTTCAAAATTAACAGCTAGCCTGGTATCAATCCTTCAACAAAGACTCAATAACCACTATCTCTCAAGTTGGAAAATACTCCTCTCAATGATAATAATAAGCTCTCTCTCAAAGTCAAGGTTCACACTCTTTATTTTTGGTAGAATATTCTAGATAGAAATGTAAGTAAAATACAAAAACTTGCTCAAGAAATAATGTATAGAAGAGTGTGTCAAACAAATCAACTTACTCCTCTATTTATACAACAATCAGGTAACTACTCTGCCTATAGTTTAGGCATGGTTTTGATAGCAAAAATCCTGCACAACAACACATCTATCTCAACTCAAAAGGTGGTGAACATATAAGGACATACTCAACTTAAACAGCTATAGATTGACTTAGTTAAATAAAGGAAATTAGAGACCAATTCAAATCCCACATGATAAAATTTGGTTTGCATCTCAAAATAGATATCTCTAGGAAAAAGGATTCAAAGGTGGCACCAAATCCTCCTTATTCATTCTCATAGATTACATGATATACTTCTTAACAGAAACAATCAACATAAGATTTGCAACACCTAACTTATATCGACTAAGTCATGATATGTGTCGATTCACTCGATAAATCATTTTGGCATAGTTGTTGATATGTGTTCATGCTTTTACAGATGTTGGTTGATGCAAAATAACATGGAAATTCAGTTTACTAAGTCCACAGTTTCCCCATAAAAATTTTTCGACTTATTCTCTTATTAAACATCGACATTATGATTGTTCTTTGTTTGTAGATTACAAACTCTTGTTTTAAAGATAGCAAGAGTAAAATGTGGCTAAAGAATATAGTCATTACTATCCAATAGTCAGCCTCTAAGTTGTTTAAGATAATCAGCCTCAAAGCCATATATAACATTATAATTCAGTTGATAATCATTGCTTTAGATAGTCGATCTCAAAGAAAATATTATTTAAATATATATATATATATATACATTTATATAAATATGTTTATATACTTACATATATATATTAACACACATAAATATATATATATATATACATATACGTTTCTATGTATATGTTAATACATAAATCCATACTTATATGTCAATAAAGCATGTTTATATAATCGATATACAAATGAATACATCAAGATAGCAATCACATTGTTAAATATTAATATATCGATTGTGTATACATATATATATATATATATTTATATGCCTCTACGTATGTATACATGCATCAATACATTCATATGGGCATGTCCATTTGCAACGTATATGGATACATATATACATATGGATATATGTATATACATTATATATATATACACATTCGATTCTCACACCAAATCATACACAATTAATATGGTATCGATAAGAGTCTATGAGCGATATATCTATACATATACATATACATGTTGAGAGATCCATCAGATAGTTCCATGCGCATATGAAACTCATGCATGATTTTGCATAGATATGTCTACCTATGTACCCTCATGTACATGTTCCTTCATGCGTATAGTCTATTATTGGCATTCATGTGTGTGCATATACATATTCCTCGTATGTTCCACATATAAATACAAGCATAGTAATAAGGAAAGAACTCTAGAGCTGAAAGAGATAAACATCACTCAATAATGCACTCAAAAGTAAACAAGACTCTTATTAATACATACATTTTGACTAAGGATGACTTACCAACTTCCCACTTAATAACCTGACTCAATTATTATATTGTGGTGTGTTTAAGCAAAAATAGGTTACAATACTAGTTACCCAACCAAGACCTTCTCCTGAGTGATACTTCCCCTCTACCTGGAGGAATTGAACATATACCCACAACCACTAACACTTGCACATCATAGTCAACTATTCACAAAATATGCAATATACATAATACATCTCCAAAGTTAGAGTATCAACACAATATTAATCCAATCACATAAGTGCATTCCTTCATATAATATTAAATGAGATGGCATTCATTCATAAAAAAATGATAACAAAGTGCACACACAATTTATTCATCCAATGAATTCACATTTCATTCACAATTACCCTACATAGTAATAGTAAATAGTAATTACACAATTGGGGTGTAACATACTCCCCCCCTTGTGAATCATCGTCCCCAATGATTTTATGTAGCAACATAAAACAAAATGAACAATCAATATATTTTTTCAAGCATTATCATTAGCATATAAAATGTGAGGAAAATTTTGTTGAATCTTAGCATAATCTTCCCAAGTGGCCGAGTTTTTTGCATACTAATCCCACTAGACTTTGTATCATAGAACCTCCCTATTATGTAAGTGAAGCTTACATGTTCTAAGCACCTTGATGGGCTCAAGTGTTACCACTCTGGGGTCCTACTTCCAAGGACATGATAATGCATGACATCCAACCATGAACTTCTTCAATTCTTCTTTAATAAGGCATGTCATCCAACCAATGTTTTTGAAAGAGGAAAAAATGGGTTTTACATGGAACTGAAACCATAAAGTCTACAAAATAAAGAGAACATCAGTAAAGACAACAAAGATAGAGAGACTGTAAAAAGATAATAGTAAATGACCACAACCATCAAAAAGGCCAACAAAGGCTATAGAACCAAAAACTAGCTGAAAAGCTAGCAACAACTAGATTTATGTCTTTAAAAAATCAGCAATCTCAGCTTCCAACTTATTCATTTCTTGAGCCCCCCTCTTTAAGATTTGAACTATTTGTGTAGTGGGAGGCTCTTTCCTTTTGAGGTTGGCTTGGTTCCTTCTAGAAATACCTTGGTCTTCAACCTTGCTTTCCTTTTTCACTTCCAGGTCAACAACCAGCGAACCTTGTTGCATTTTTTCCATCTTTTCAGACATAACATTGATAATAATGGTGTTGTTCCTCGCCATTTTATGGTTTTGTTCCATAACAATTTTTAGGTTATTTTTAATTTTAACCATTTCCTCCTCCAGAGACTTGTACTTTTCCTCATTGTCTCCAATTTTCTTACCAGTGCTGCTCTTATTCTTTTTCCCTTCTTTGCTGCTTAGAGCGGCCAGCTTCAACTCCAGCTTCTTTGATTTGTTATATAGGGCCCTGTTTCTTTGATTGAGCTTGTTAATTTCATGGTAGGCCCATTTCAAGACCTTGAATATGTCATTGATGTTGTTTCTAGCAGAGGCCAAAATGTCACTAGACTGAACCCAGTCTAAAATGAGATTGACATCACCTGGGATGGGGGAGCTAGTAATTCTAGTACCTTCAAATTTGAAAGAGGCGAGAGTGGAAAGCACAAAATTTCTACTAGCTTCAGGGTTCTCGGCTTTATCTTCCAAGGAGTCAGTGGAATAGGAGACCAACTTGTTGGTAGGGGAGCCCTTAAGAACATGATTCTTAAAGGGGCTAGAATAGTCAGGGAGGGTTTTAGGGTTATCTTTAGCAAGTTGGGATTTTTTAGTCTAGGTTTTCTTACCAGACATCTCAGAGGATGAGTGGGTTTCAAAAATTCTCTCCTGGTTAGGCTAAATCTTTGAACCCCCACTATCAGTATCATAGTCCTCAGACTCCACAGAGGCAATAGGGTTAGAAAGAGCCAACATGCTTTAGTAGTGTTCATAAATTAAATTAATAAGACCAAGATGAAGAATAGGGTATCTCCTGGGATTTTTCCTATGGTCTTCTAGGCTATTAGTCAATGAACATAACAGGTAGTGAGGCATAGAAATCCATACCTTATGGCACAAGTGGTTAAGAATGGAAAAATGGTGCCCATACACTCTGGTAAATCTCTCATCTAGAGTGATATACTCCATTATCACCTAAAGAACCTTTCTCCACAACACCTTGATAGTGTCAATTTCGAAATAGCTGTTAGATATTTTAACCAGTTTCAATTTCTCCTTGTCCTTCTTCAGAAATTTGATGACTGCCTCATTCGAAAACCTTTTGTCATGATAAAACTTCACTCCCTCAGTGGACATGCCAGTAATCTCCCCTATGATCTGCTCGTCCAACTTCATCTTCCTGCCAAAGATAATGATTTCGCCATTGTTCCAGTTCTTCTCAAAGTAGTCTGTGGCCATATAATTGGGCCCATGATGTTTTTCCAAATATGGAACCAGGCCACCTCTTACAATCTGCTCCCAAACCTTATCATTCCTAGTATGCACCTCATAGCTATTAGGATCAACTCTTTTCCTATCCCCCCCATTTTTGTTTGCTCCTTACTGTCGACTTTGCCAATGTCGAGACCCTATTGTAGAATTATGCAGCTATTCCAAAGCACCCACAAAGTGTGCAGTTTTTCCTTTCCTTCCAAGTAACATGACGTGGCCCCACAAATCTCTTAATTTCAATGTACCTGGCCCCTTTCTCTTTAATCATTAAATGTGGTTGCCTCTTTCCCATGTGTAACATCGTAATTAAGTAAAGCCTCGACTTCAATTCTCAATTCCCTACAATTTTGCCACATGTTCAATCCTTGCATCATAACCCCTTCATTTGCAAAGAAATCTACCATGCTGTTAGCTTCCCTATAGACGTGTGACACTTTCACTTTTTCAAATTTGTCTAAAATAGACTTAGCTTCATCTATCTAATTCTTTATCATCCAAGATGGAAGAGTCCTCCCTAAAAGACAATCAATTATATTTTTAGAATCTCCTTCAAGCCATAAGTTTTTTATATTCAAATTATGAGGAAGCTCAATAACTTGAAAGGCCCCTATAACCTCTGCCACATAGTTAGTTTGGTGACCTAGGGATATGGCCACAACCACCATAAAGTTACCATTAGGGTCCCTTAGCATGCCTCCACCTCCAACCAAGCCTAGGTTTCCCTTCGCTGCTCCATCAAAGTTGGCTTTATGCCAACCATTAGGTGGAAAGGTCTAGCACACACCCTCCCTACTTTTCTTAGCTGGCTTAGAAGCAAAAGAAATATCCACTTTAATAATCCAATCTTTTTCTATCCTTAAATCATAGGGGGTGCACACCACAACTTCTAGGTTAAGAGATTTTTGAGGAATCATATTAAAATTTTCCTTTATAGGCTTGACAGTTTTCTCTAAGACATAATTCTCTTACATCTCCTTGTCTTTAAAAAGTCTGTTGTTGCATTCTTTCGACACTCCCCAAGCTACAAAAGGGAATAAGAAATCCCATAACCTTCAAATGTAGGGATTTCAAGTAGGAGCTTTCCATTGTGAAAAGAACCCTTCAATGGTCTAGGGGAACACCCAAGAAATATTCCAAATAGCTAATAATTTTCCCCAAATTAAGGAAACAAAAGGACAGTGGAGAAACAAGTGGTTGGCTGACTCAACCTCACTCAACCTCACTCTTGCAGAGGTAGCATCTATTGGGGATTTGAAATCCCCTCTTGCAAAGATTATCCACCATAAGGACCTTATTTTGAAGCATCATCCAAAAGAAGATATTGATTTTAGGAGTCAAGTGTTTGATCTAGGCTTTAGACAAGAAGGGAGGAGGGGCTTGAGAGTGGGACAACAAAGAGACAGTTGAAGAGACAAAGTAGTTACCCGAAGGGTTGTCCATCTAGACAAGAGTGTCATCCAACTGATTCAGTCCCAAGCTAACAACCTTTAAGGAGGATTGGAGCAGAGCTAAATCCTGACTGATCACACATAAGTTCACCCAATCTCCTTCATGCCAGTAATATTTGACAAGTTCCCCAAAAGCAACTTTACATTGCTCTGGTCATCTATTAAATCTTTCCATTTTAATAAGAGATTCCTTAAAGAGCCATTTATCTTCCCAAAATCTAGCTTGATTACCACTTCTAATGTGCCATCCTACCCTGATTCCAAAATTTTTCTATGAGCAATCATATCATTCCAACAAGCTAAACCACGTGGGAGGGTGGGAGAATCCAACAGATCTATGAGGGACATTCGATCAGCCATATATTTACTTCTTAAGATATCTTTCCATTCTCCGCTAGACAAGAAAGATCTCCATATTTTTTTGGCAAGAAGAGTTTTATTAATAGTTCTTATTTTTTTTAAGACCTAAACCCCCCAGGATTTTAGGTTTGCAAACCAAATCCCACCCTATAAGAGGCATTCTCTTTCTTTCCTCCACTCCATACCAAAGGAATCTTTTATGGATCTTTTCAATGTCCTCAACATATTTAGCAGGGATTTTGAAGAGGCTTAGAGCATAAATTGGGAGGTTTTGAAGAGAGGCTTTAAGAAGCTGAAGTTTTCCAGCTTGGCTCAAAAGAGCTCCTTTCCAACCTATCAATTTTTTTTGTGAACCTGTCAACCAAAGAGCACCAAAAGGAATCTAGTGGTTTAAGACATAATGGAAGTCCTAGATAAGAAGAGGGTAAGGATTCCACCCTGCAATCAAGGATTCTAGCAATCTTGAGTTGTCTATGCTCGAGGGTGTTGAAGAAAAAAATAGAACTCTTTTTTCTATTGACCTTCTGCTCAGTCGCCTACTCATACACAACCAAAGTTTTTTTCAGAATCTTAGCCTTGTTCATAGAAGATCTTCCCATTAACATAGTGTCATCAACAAACTATTGGTGAGAACAAATCAGGTTCATCCAACCAATGTTATCCCAAGCTAAATATAACAATGATAACTAGTGCCAAGGACTAACAACTCACTACTCAAGTGTTCGCATCAATGACAACTATCAATTAATATTGACAACTGCCAATGATCTCCTTAGTGTTAACATTAATGACAATCATCAGTGTTGACATTAATGATAACAACACAACCATCAATGTTGACATCAATGATAACACCATAACAATCAGTGTTGACATCAATAACAACAAATTCCAACACCAAAGGAACTATAGAAGGCCATGAATAAGTGTAATAAGCATGCATAGGTATATAAAACATGCAAATAAAAAATATAATGAAATAAATAGTGTCATGGCTCCCTATAGATAGTCCACTCTCTTCAACAAATCAACTAGGTAAAAAATCTTAAGGCGAGAGGATGATGCAATAATAAATGATCAACATGTTCATTAAATTAACAACCTAATTTTAATTTTAATTCATAAGATAAGCCTAATTTATTGAGGTATATATCAAAACTTTACTCTTTAAATATAAGTATGCATTTAAGCCCCCACCTTGACAAGAAAAAAATTTAATCCAACATAAATTATCATTTTCCCAATTATCCAAATATAAATTCTCACTAACTTATCAATATTTTTAATATAATAAAATATAGATTTGAACTCTAATGATAATTCAAGTATCTCAATTTATTTGGAAATCGTTTAATATCAATAATTTTTTCATAAAAAAATATTTTTGAGGCTCATAAAGAAGACATATAAAAAATAACAATTAGAAAAATAGGATACCATTCTTTTATGAAGGTAGATAAGCTCACTCAAATCCTTTTTGGATATTAAAACTAGATAACAATTCTAAGAATAATGGAAAAATAAAATAGATCCATTATCACAAATTTCCCAAGAAATAAAATATATGTTTAAATTCTAAGATAAAATTTTAAATATGTGAACTAGAGGGGGATTCACTATAGTTGAAATCCTAGAAGGAGAATTGAAATATAGATATTTAGTTTACAATACTTTACACTATCTAGATTTAGACCAATAGAAAAACCCATAAGCATTTTTCTTGAGGGCCAATTTTAATGATTTGAAATTTATCATACCTCACCCTCTACTAACCTTGGATGAAAAAGTATGTCTTAGTTATTAGTTTGGAATTTAATTTTCTATCTAGTCCCTTATAATAATATTCTCATAATATTTGACAAAGAAACTATAATAGAGTTTGGAATATGATAAAATAATATCATATACCAAAAAAATTAGATGAAATAAATTTTAAAATAAGAATTCTTCCAATGAAGGATAGACATCTCCCCCTTCCAACTAAAAATAAAGAATGAAAAAAGTAGAGGATAGACATCTCCACCTTCCAACTAAAAATAAAGAATAAAAAAATAGATTTTAGGTTCTTCCATAATACATGTTTTCCCATAGTAGAATAAATGCAAATACAAATATATTTGCTAGGAAAAAGTATCAATGTTGATCCTAACTATTATGAAACCCTCTTTTGAATCTTAATAAGAGTGTTACTCAAATATGTTTAATATCCCCTCATTTTTAGAAAAAAAAAATAGAGGCTTTTTTTTGGCCCTTTCCCTCCAATTTTGATGGTTTGGTCATAGTATGCACATCCCATACAATTAATTTTTGTGAGGATACAACTATAATTAATTCTCTAATAGCTAAAGATACTATTATAATTATATTTTAAACTCCTAATCCTCATGTAATTATCCTACCACATGACATCTCCTTTATTCTCCTTGTGTGGATTGAATTCCCCACCCTCATTCATCCTCTTATAGGGAATATGCTTCAACTTCTCCATCATTCAATTTGATAGTTTGGACACTATTTTCCTTCTATGTTCCCCTTAATTCTCCTTGTGTGGATTGAATTACCCACCCTCACTCATCCTCTTATAGGGAATATGCTTCAACTTCTCCATCATTCAATCTAATAGTTTGGGCACTATTATCCTTCTATGTTCCCCTACAGGTTAACTAATCCTTGTTCATCCTTAATTTCTACGTTCATCACCCATAGGCTTATCACATAATATCATAAGAGTGTTTATATCACTTTTGCACACCTTAATAGTGCTAATATATCCCTATGGATAATTGAACCTCAGTATCAAACATTGACACCTAGTTGTCCTACCAATTGACCACAATTACTTTGGCTAATATCCCCTCTTTTCACTATGTACCCTAAGTAACTATTTTTTTAATGATTTTATATACTCCTACTTGTTTGTACCATTCATATGTTCAACTAAATATTTTATTTTTACTACTATCACACCTAAATTTTAATGAATATTTTATATAATTTTACATTAAATTTCATGCAAATATAATACATTAAAATTATTTTTATACAATAACAATTTTACATTGATCTTCTACAAAAAATATCATTGAAATTTTTTAGGTTTAACTATTTTATATAAGTGTTCATTATTTTTTTCTCTTGTATATGAATCAAGAAAATAAGTTATAATTTATGAATAGGATAAACTATAAGAAAGTATAAATATAATCATTCACCAATCTCATATCTATCCATAAAAACAAATAAATACCCATTTAGTTCTCTCATGTTGTAATCCTTTAAACAAGTTATTTATTAACCTATAAAAACTTGTTTTCTTATCATTATCAAATAAACACTAATTTAATATATGAGACCCTATTGGAAAGCACCTAGATAGTAAGTTATTTCCTATTTAAATAATATATTAGCATTCAAAATTTACATAGGTTAAATCACCCTTCTTCAATCCAAATTATATCTTTTTATGGTGTACAAAAACCTTCATAATTTTAAAAGTTTAGGATTAAAAAAATCTATGTGTAATCTCTACATAAATAGCATAACTAGATCATCTTTGTGGTTTCATCAAATTCAAAAGAACCTATGTACTCAAATTCCTATCCCTCAAAAATAGCCTCTAATTCTATCCACTGTATTAGCTCTAATATCGAAGAATATAATATTAACATAATTACCCTCTTTTCTAATAATAACTAGTGACATATCTATCTATTTTGTTTGAACCAATATCAAATATTCCATTATATATTAGTTATGATATTTCTTACCCTTAAACGTTTTATCTAGGTTACTTGTTAGTTAATTGTCTTGAATGCATACATACATACAATACATACTTCAAAGATAGTTCTTACTCTCACTTTGTATATATTGAATAAAGTTTCACTATGACAATTTTTCTATTTAAAAGTGATAAAGATTCAAATCTATCACTATTATTTCTAATAATATTATAGAGATGTAACTATCAAAATGTTATCATATAAATAAAAGGATTTAGCTTTGTATAAAATTTTGCCATTTGTCAATATGTAAATGTATCAAGACACTTTCATCAAGATAGATATAAAAATATATGAGAAATAACATTGTTATGTGAATTTACGCATTACAATTCTATAAATTTATGGTAATATATGTAATAAGAGAGTCCAAATTTTATGTAATTACTATTGAAATATTATAATTATTATAAAATTTTGATTTTATAAATTTTATCTATTATGTTGTTTGTTATTTTTAACTAAATTGTTTAGTGTGATGTTAAAAATGTTATATAAAATAATTCAAAATTTATATATTTATTTTTTAAATACCTTCTTTCTTATTATTGTGGTCTTATAATTTCATTCTATGTATTATTTTAGTTTTACACATTTTTTAATAAATTGATTTACATTATCAACAGATAAATAAAATTTTTGATAATAAAAGACTCTATAATTAACTTTAGTACTGTAGTGGCTATGATTCTATTTTATATATTATTATATATTTTTTATATTAAATTGTTTAGAATTTAATTTAAGAAAAAGTTAAACAAAAGAATCCAAATTTTATGTATACATTATCGTATGTTTCTATATATAGGGACCAGAATTTTATTTTGTATCCTATTTTAAGATTATGATAAGAAGATGTTAAACAAGAAAATCCAATGATCAAATTGCTTAGGTGACTATGATGTTGACAATATTTTGCTACAATCGATAGACTGCGACAGAAATTTGAATGTTACCTTCACCAATGACTTCCATAGCGACGGATAACTCAATCTTAACCTCACCAGTTTGCGCCCCTACGCGTACTTGAAATTTTCAAAACCACAATTCAACGTATTCTCCTAATAAATAAGCAGAAGATTGCATGTAGTAGATAGACTTTCTGCTTCCAATCCTTCATTTTACTTAATGGCGAGGATGTTTGCGCCCTTGTGTGGGTTTTTGATTTGGGTAGGAGGAAGTGTATATGCACAGCCAACTGGGTCACCAACTGATGGTTTTACTCAGGTGGAATTAACTGACGCAAATATTCAGATACAAAAACCATATGATAAAAATCTCTCGGAGCGCTACAGCTTCATTGATGGCGTCCATTCCATGTGGGTTTACAACGATGACAAACCCCATAATCCAGACAGCAACACCAGGCCCAGGACAGAAATCCGCATCACGGTTAGTGATTTAGCTTTAATCCCTCATCTTCCTCTAAAATTTATATGTTATTGTGTTTGTTTAATTTAAGGTGTTAATTGTATTGCAGGGAAAGGACTATAAAAGTGGGGTGTGGCAATTCGAGGGCGAGGGGTATGTTCCGCGGGGGACGAATGGAGTATGCGTGATGCAGATTCATGGCTACGTTGTACACGCCACAGTCATCATGTTAGATGCTGTCGATGGAGATCTAAAGCGATACCATGCTGACGTAGTGTCGCCCGATATTTATGATCGATGGTTTCATCTGAATGTTATCCATGACACAGATCAGAGGATAGTGTATGTGTTCGTGGATGGAGAGGAGAGGATAGCAGTTAATGTGACAGGTGGTGATAGCTATTATTTTAAGTGTGGAGTGTACGCTCAGGTCGACGCTTCATCTTGCATGGAATCTCGTTGGAGAAATATCAAACTCTGGAGCAAATAAATTAAGCCCGTGAGAGTTTTTGATTGTTGGCAGTAGGTAGTTGGAGTTTGGTATGTTGTGTGTAATAAAATTTGGGCTATTACTCTACTAAGAGGGATTTCAAATAAGAGGAGTCTTATGTTACAAAGACCACTGCTCAGATTACAACTTTTGATTCAGGGAGTCTTTCCGAACCAATATGGGATGATTTATTTTATATATCTATGCAAAACACATCTAGTGTTACTAATTTTCACGCTTAAAACATTATATCTTGATTTTAACGTACAATATCTTCCCTTTTCAAAAAAATATGATATCATATTTGTCATTAAAAATTTATGTATAGTTTATGTCGATAAGACTTAGGGTCTAAATTTGATGGCTGTATGATTATATTTAAGTCTTAATGGAACCCACAATGGTCATTCATTTAAATATTTCAACTTTGTCATCAATCATTCAATTCTTTTTTAACCTGTTTGTCGATGAATAATGAAAAGCATCATTTTCTTGTAAAACCTCCACTATGACTAATACATGAGTATAATGCAATTTTGTATTGAGAGTAGTTATTGTAAGAGGCCACCATATTTATCGATATATTGAATTATTGCACTAAAAAATCTTCCAAGAGATCAACTTTAGTTGTTTATTGTATTGTCACTTTACCATTATTCATTACAATGTTCAATTTAGGGAAAACTTATATGATATTTTTTTCTTCAAAATGTGACAAACCTTGGACTTTGAAATCTAAAGAGAGGGAAGATAATGAAAGTGTTCTATGTAGTTCAAATACACACACAACTTAAGAAACAACACAAATTGGATATCATGAGAATAAGAGTATAATAGCCTCAAAAGTGCAAATGCAATGCTTCTTAAGCATTAGCCGAAACAAACTATAGATATTAAAATTATTCTTCTAAATGATTAAAATTAATTGTCACCATACTATTTATTCATTATTTATTTTATCGCATCATTTAGTCATTTATAATTAATTAATCATTTACCATATCGTATACCATTTATTAATTATTTATTATTACTTCTCATTATAGATTTATTTATTTATTTATTTATTAATTAATATTTAATTATTTAATTTCTAAGAACTCATTATCCATGTTTAATGAGCAAATAAAATTTCCATATCTCATCACTAGTTAACTCTATTCTAATAGAAACATTTTTCTTCATTTATTCATTTAGTTTTAAAAATTATTGTTATCCTCATAGAAGTTCGAAAAGGAAAATTTCCATTATTAGTTGAGTTGACTCTATAGTCAGTTTAGTTAACTCTTAGCCTTAGATCTCATCTTCATTCATCCATTTGATTATAAAAAAATATCTAAATTCCTTATTCCTCTCATTATTTTGACACAATCAAGTCTTTCATATGTTTATTCTATGAAAATTTATTATTGAAATCCATAGTTTTATGCTACTAAGTGCACCCACATTGATTAATGAGAATGCAACAAGCTTGATATGAGGTTATAGTGAGATTAGTAAATAGGACTTGATTTTTTCTTGTGTTAGTTTGATTGTTTCTTTTTAATTTCGTGCTTAGACAAACATTCTAATGCTAATTAAAACATACAAGATAAAAATTCAAGAACTTCTATGATACAATATTAGAACAATATGCAAGGCATAGGTTTAATATCTAATAAGATCCACATAATATTTATTAAGTGAAGACTTCTTATCTCTATAGTCTACAATTTTTTAATCTTTTGTCATAACCCATTATTATTGTATAACCAATTGATTTATAAGCAAGTTTATCTTGTCAAATTAGCTAGTTACTACCGTACAATATTTTCTAAATATGCCCCAAATGAAAGCACTATAATATTTCTTTGTTGTTCCTAAATATTTCTTTTTCAAAACCTTACGATACTTTACCTTATTTGATGGAAAATTAGGATGTGGAAGGCAATAAGAATGTGTACATGTGGATTGAATTATAGAATAGTTAAATATAATTTTGAATTTAAAAATGACTTTTTTATATGATATTCATATATTTTGTATAAATGAATCAACAAAAAGATGAAAAGATATATTATAATTTATATAACTTTTTTGATTATATAATTATACTTTTGAAATCAAAATTAATAAAATAATAAAAAATAAAAACAAATCTTAAAAACTAAATATCTAATAAATAAAATGACTTAAAATTGATATTTCATTACACGAATTTATTGAAATATTTGAAATATGCTAAATATTAAATAAAAGAGAGAAATTTATGTATACATATTATTGAAATGTGTTTTTTATGGGAGTGACTAGAATTTTACTTCATATATTAGTTTAAGGCTACGATTGAACCAAAAAAATTCATAAGTTATATATTTATTGCTAAAATGTCGGTGAGTATGATCTCATTTTATATATTATTATACTTTAGTGGAATTTTTTTATATATTATTCTACGCTAGCTAGGTCTGCATAATATTTTATAACAGTCGAATAAATATCCTGACCCGTGATTGTCCATATCTTTTGTCGCGACGTACACCTCCATGATACCTAGCTCCCCACCGCGTACTTGAAATTTTACAAACTACAATTCAATGGCGTCTCCCTATACATAACCAGAAGATTGCATGTAGTAAACAGACATTCTCTTTCCAATCCTTGAAATTACTTAACGGCTAAGATGTTTGCGCTAAGATGTCACCAACTAAAGGCTTTATTCAGCAAAACTTAACTGAATCAAACTTTGAAATACAAAAACCATATGACAAAGAGGTATCCCAGCGTTACAGTGACATTAAGGGCGTCCGTTCCATGTGGGTTTACAGCAGTGACAAACCCCATTTTCGCGAGAGCAAAACCAGACCGAGAACAGAAATCGGCATCAGGGTTAGTTGTTCATTTTTTATCCATCATCTTCGTCTAATTTTTTTTGTTTCTTTAATTTAAAGTGATTCAGTGCAGGGATATGGCTATATAAGCGGGGTGTGGAAGTTTGAGGGTGAGGTGTATGTTCCGCGGGGGACGACGGGAGTATGTGTCATGCAGATTTTCGGCGGCGCGCGACATGCCACAGCGTTCATGCTGCATGTTTACGACGGGATGCTAAAGCGTTACCATGACCAACTGGTGGCGACTGATATTTACGATCGCTGGATTCATCTCAAAGTTATCCACAACGCAGACGAAGGGAAAGTGTACGTGTTTTTGGACGACGAAGAGAAGTTAGTGGCTGATGATTCTGGTCCTGCCATCCATTCATTTAAATTTGGAGTGTACACTCAGACCAATTCTTCATCTTGCATGGAATCTCGTTGGAGAAATATCAAGATCTGGAGCAAATAATTGAAGTGTGTGAAATTCGTTGATTGTTTGCACGAGATATTTGGAGTCTGTTATGCTGCGCTGAAAACTTTTAGCGTATTATAATAGGTGTTTGAAATAAAAGGATTTTTTCTTTATTTGATATGTTATGTAATTGAGATTTAGTTGGCCTTATCAGTTTGATTATTTTTTCGAGAGGATCCATAACTGAAGGATTTATTTTGGTGATTTTATAAAATAATCTTTTATTAAGAAATAATCAAAGAATTTAATGATTTTATAATTTATTCTATTAAAATAAACATTTAAAATATAACATATTTTCTAATTTTTTCATGTTCCACATTTCTGATCAAAGTAAAATTATTCTTATTACAATTTAATTATGTGTATATAAATTTTTAATCATTTAAAGAAGAAAATTTATAAATAAACAACTCTTTATCTCACATATATTATAAAACAATCTATTTGATAAACACTAGTACTCGCATTTAGAGGAGGTTCAAGGATTATGTCGATAGAAAATTATATGTATGTTAATATGTTAGAGAATACGTGTTTGTGCACGGGTGCATATGGATGCAATGTTGTGCAAATTCTAGTTGCATGTGGTTGGATTAAACAATTAATAATTAATGCTAAATAATAGAATGAAATAAATTTAGACAAATCTAGATTTTTTTCCACTAGACAAATCTAGATTTTTTTAAAAGAAATTGGGTATTTACAAATTTAAAACATTAAGCAATGCAAATGAAAAAGGAAAGTTGCCATCAAATTGGAAAAAAACAACACTCTAAATAAAAATAGAATGTTCCCATCTAATTGACAAATCGACATGTATGTGGCAATTACATGATAATTGAGATTTTGAAGACTTTCACATGATATTTTGGAGGATTTTACTATTAAATGACATGTGATTTACCATTAAATGGTTGTTGAAACTTATTTTCTCACAACTCAACAATGATTTGGAGAGAAAAGAAAAGAAAAAAAAAATACTAAGAAAATATACAAAATTTTTACCGAAAATAAACAATACATTTTCCATAAATTTTTATTTTGAAAACCTAAATAATTAATTTTTATTTTTTATTTTTAAATATAAAAAAAGACCATTACGACTTCCACAAATATCACGCATGATACGAGAATGCAAAATATTTCTTATTTCATAAACTACGAAATAGTAGAAGCTGTAATTTAGACTTCAATTTACGTCATGAAAACTGACTCATGCTTAACTTCGAAGCATACTTTTAGTAACATATGACAGATGATGATTCATTTTCCTTCTAACTCATCTTCACCCAAACTTATTGCACACAACATGCCAACAATCAGCTGGTACTATAGCGATACGTCATTTGGTCCAAAGCCTGATATTTTTCCAACGAGACTCCATGCAAGATGAAACGTTATTATTAGTATACACTCCACACTTAAAATAATGGTTGGCAGGACCTCCGTCATTAGCCACTGCCTCCACCTTCCCATCTACGAACACATACAATTTCCCTTCGTCTGCGTTGTGGATAACATTGAGATGAATCCACCGATCATAAATATCAGACGCCACTACTTGGTCATTGTAATGCCTTAGCATCCCATTAGAAACGAGCATCATTAACGACGTTGCATGTTTAACAGCGCCGAAAACCTGCATGACGCACACTCCCGACGTTCCCCGCGGTACATAGATGTCCCCTTCGAACTGCCTCACTCCCTTTGTATAGTCATATCCCTGCAACGTTTATCATCACTAAAAAGATTAAACAAACACGTAATATCTTGGAGCAGATTATACAAAATTTTAGAGGAAAATGATTGATCAGAAATTTAACCTCAATGCGGATTTCTGTCCTGGGCCTGGTCATGCTTTTAGGACTGAGTGGTTTGTCGTCTTTGTAAACCCACATGGTATGGACGCCATCAATGAAGCTGTAACGCTCGTATTCTTCCTTGTCATATGGTTTTTGTATGACAAAATTTGTCGCATTTAAAGGCAATTCGGTGAAGCCTTGAGTTGGTGGAACCGTTGGATCTGCATCTCCACTTGCAATCCAAAACAAAATCCCACCCAATATCGCTAACATCCTCGGCATTAATTCTTTCTGATGATGCAGCTGAAATGTCTGTCGACTACATGCAATCTTCTCTGAATTTATGGTGATAAATTTAAAAAAAAAAAAATGCATAATCTCTTAATTGTGTATATTTTATTGTTTTCAAATATGCTTTGAGACTGGCGCACGGCCGACTGACATTGTTTAATAACGAAGAAATCTGTCGCGAGGAAGAGGACGTTGGATATTCACGGGATTCAAAGGACCGCATAAGACAGAATGCTTTCTTAATTTTAATCGAGATACCTTAGCTCATACTCGTCATCAAATGTGTTTTTGGCGGAGACATTTTCTTCAATTCGACTCAATTTATTATTATATATCTCTGGTCTTCTGGAGTAGTTGAATTTGTGGTCCATTTCTTTGCATTTATTAATTTTAGGGTGATTTTATTGGAGTGTGACTACCGTAGGGTCGCCGACCAATAGATTTTATTTAAATGAAGTCAGACAGATAGAGAAAACACATACGGTTTGGACTACTAGTTTGGGGTTTTCTTACCGTGGCCTCGGTTAAGTTCTATCATACGTTGTTTTTCTGTAGTTGAAGATGACACCCAGATGTAAATACCCAGGATAATACACAGATTGTGCACAGCTCGCACTCATGAAAACAACCGTAACACAAAAGAAAGCGAAAGAATCATGAACAAAATTGCTTTCTAGTTTTGTTATAGATTTTTCAAAAATATTTTTCTCTAAGAAGTCCAGGGATCAATATTGAGGTGTTTTTATATTGAAATTATTGTTGAAAATAAATAGATGTCTAAAGATTGATATCTTTTTGTATCTTTTAGTTAGTTATAATTAAGATATCTATACTCTAATATCTATAGTGTGATATCTAAGTGTTAATATAACATTCTTTTGTGTTTCTATAAATTATTATTTTCCTTGCTAAATAAGGAAATCTATAACATTATTCAAAGTGTATAATATAAATTATATTTATTGAACATTATTGAACAATTTCAGATTTTTTCAAATATACAATAGACAACATATTAAAAGATAATTAATGAGATATTTCATATTTATTCAAAAATAAACTATACACGAGAGTTGTTGCTTTGTTTTTATTTTTCATAAAGATCATATAAAAATGGTGGCAAAAATTCTTAGTCTACTCAAGAAATTAAAGTGTGATATAGCCACAAATGTTAACCCTATTCTTTCTCCTTGTCCTATATCAATTTTTTCTTTGGAAAGAACCAATCCTTGTGATTTTAGGATTATTAGCACCCGAGATAATTGTAAGGGAAATAGGCGTGTGCATTTCCTTTGTATTAGAAAAATTGAAATTAAAGTTGGAGATGCATCTTTAAATGGAAGTCCAAAGCAATTGAATTCAGTAGAGCCCTTCCAAGTTTGTATATAATATTTTGAATGTGTCCTAGAGCTCTATTTATAAGAACTACTCCTATGCACATAATAGAGGTTAACATGACCCTTGCATCCTTAGTAGTTAATAATTCAACATCCAATTCATTGTTTGGACCTTTTGATGGATTGGTACTCCTTTCTTTCGATGTAATGCTACATGGTATTAGTCTTCTAAATTAACTTTCATTGATATGGTTATGTACATTATCATTTGTGATAAACAGATGAATATTATTATCAAAATTTCCCCTAACTATTTGATGTAATGCAACATTGATTCTTGTCATCACTAATTTCTAATCAACAATGGTTGGATGTACATCTCTAATATTTGTGAGTAGTTGGAAAAACCTTTGTTGGTCCTCACTTTCACTTTTTTTTATAAATTACTTATCCACAGTAACAACTATTCTAAATTCTTTTCACAATAATGTTGTGCATACATTGCTTTGATATGGTGATTTATCATTGCCATGATGTAGTTGTCCCAATTATCCTACCAAAATGATTAGTATTCCTAAAAAATTGAAGTTTTGTTTTTATGAAATGCTTGGCATAATCAAGAATCTATATTTTGTAGCAAGTTTTTCCAATAAAATTTATTTTATCAATCAATGTATTTTACATGTTATATTTATTCTTGTGTCTCTTGTGTCTCTTGTTCCTTCTAGTTAAACAAAATTTGTAAATATATTTATTAGTGTTGAATATACTATCGATGCACCAATATTGAGTTTAAAATATAATAGAATATCATTCTCCCAAAAGATGTCTTATGAGATTGTGTGTGTGATTGTGAATGATAAGTTTTCTGAATTTTTTTCTCTAAAATAGTTGTTTTCTATGTGAATATATGAGTACTTTATGATTTAGATATTGTGTTGTCAACTACCTACGGCATATATTTTTTTGTTCCTTCAAAATCTGATTGCTCATCTACAATATCATTTATGTGCCTAAAGCGATAGATTGTTTTCCTGCAACATAGTGTTTATTCCTTGCATTTTATGTCCCCTCAGACCAAAATTTGAATTACAACAATAACCTAGACCTCGAATGAGGTTGTGTGAGTTACTTACATCAACACAGTTCCCTTCTCCACTTGCTCCAATCAATTTGGATTTTTGGTTCCTATAAGGAGGTGGGTGCCATCAGTGTGGTATTAGAGCATTGCTAAAACTCTTGGAAGGAAAATAGTGACTTTGGATTGAGGTTTAAAGAAGCCTTATGAGTGTGGATATGGGTGCCTCCCTATAACAAGGGATATTATAGTTAGAAGGATTGCAATAAGAAGGAAAAGTAAAGAAAGGATATTTAAGGTAGCAAGATTCCACCAAGATGAAGGATGGTCAAGGTTACAATTATAGAAGAATCAAGAAGAAAAAATGAGCTAATAGAATCTCTAAGGGGACTGTAAGAAAGAATCAATGCAATAGAAGGTGGAATGAGAAGAGGTAGGGTACATGAAGATACTGATAGTGAAGATGATTAAGAAGAAGAAAATATGGAAAGACAGGAAGATGAAAATGTATATGAAGATATCGATGTAGGATAAAGATGGATTATAAAGGTATTTCTAACATTGGGAGATGAGTAAGGATGAAATTAGTAATATTTTAAAGAATTTTATAAATTGATGAGTTAATTGATTGTATAATAGATATGTAGTGAATACTTTGAATATGATGAAGTGGATGGCCCTAGGAGAGTGACAATTTCTCAAAAAATGGTTGAAAGGGCATATAACACTTTAGTGGAAAGAGATGTAGGATAAGAGAAGAAGAAAAAATAGAGATAAGATCACTCAATGAGATGAAATGGTGAGCAAGATGAAGTTTAAATTTCCACCTAGTGACTATAAACTTGATATTCTAAAGAAACTATAAGATTTAAGGGAAAGAGAGTTAAGTGTGAAAGCTTATACAAAGGAGTTTTATAAAAAATTCTATAAGATCTAGCCATAATGAATTAGACCATGAAAATGTGGCTAGATATGTTAATGGACTTAGGTTTAATATTCAAGATGAGCTAAGTATGGTAAGGCTATGAACTAAAGAAGAAGAATATCAACATGCTCTAAAGGTAGAGGAAAAATTAAGAAAAAAAATGAACAATCAAAGATAGATGGGTTCAGAAAAGGAAATGGACAATAATAGAAAAGCTATAGCCATGGAAATTAGGGACCAACTCTTCAAAAATTCAAAAGGAGAGAGATTAAACAAGGCCAAGACCATACCCTATGAGAGATAGAGGTGGATATGGAAGAGGCCAAGGTAGATGCTTCCAAGGTATATGCTCTACATGTGGATAATTAGGCCATATATTTTATGAATGCCCACAATGTGGACCAAAAAGTTCAAGGAGAATAGAAGTTGAAAGTGCATACATAACCAAGGGTGGATATGAAGTATTCATGGTCTATTAGTCAACTAGATGAACCTAAAAGAGGAGAAGCACTTATAATGAAGAGGACGTTGTTGAAGCCAACCAAAAGAGAAGATGAACTTGTCCAAAGAATTTTGTAGGACAATATGTAAGGTAAAAAATGCTAAAAGGTCATAATAGATAGTGGCAACAATGATAATTTAGTTTTAGTTTAAATGGTGGATAATTTGGGGTTAAAAGGAACATCTCACCCTACCCCATACAAGGTTTCATGGTTACAAAAAAGGCACCAAGTCTTTGTTGATCAAAAATTCCTTGTGAATTTTTGAATAGGAACTTAGGAAGATGAGGTGTGGTGTGATATCATGCATATGGATGTATGTCACTTAATTTTAGGGAGACTGTGTTACTTTGATAGGAAGACAATCCATGATGGGAGAGAAAACACTTATAGTTTGGAGAAAAAAAAAGAGAACATATTCTTACAACATTTGTAACTAAGGAAGAAGAGGTGGAAAGTGGTCCAAGGACATTGATATTGACAAGAAAGCAATTTTTGAAGGATATTAATGGGGGTAAATATGTCTTATAGTGGTTCCCAAGGTGCTACAAGTAGATGTAACAATTGACAACAATGACATCAATTTAGAAGTGAAGGGGGTGCCTAAATAATTTGATGAAATTGTGTCCAAGGAATTATCAAATTGACTTCCATGTATGAGGAGCATTAGCCATCATATTGATTGGATCGTATGGGAAATTTGACCCAAAAAAGCTTCTTATAGAATAGTACTTGAAAAAAATGAAGAGGTGAATAAAAAGGTGCAACAACTATTACACTACTACATAGAGGGGCCTTTTAAGACAATAATTTAAAACAAAATTGTAATTTTGTCTTAAACATATTCAAGTTATATTTTTTTAATTTTATATTGTCTTAAATTAAGTTAATAGAAATAGTTGTATTTTTTTATTTTATATTGTCTCAAATTAAGACTATAGAAAAAATACATTTTCCCTAAAATAAAACTGATAGAATATTTTTTCCCTACTGCTCGATGGCTCTCTGATTTGCTTTGTGATTTGCCTTGTGAGTTGGCTCTCCTGTCTACTGCTACAGTTGCGACATCCCACTCGAGATGCAGTTTCTTCTCACTGGAAGGCTTACAATGGGTGTGGGAGGAAGGCTTATAACAATGGGTGTGGCAGGAAGTGATGATCGCAGAAAATTTTATACCCTAGCTGCTATTTTCTTCAACCCGTGGGCTGCAATTTTCTTCAACCCGTCTGCTGTCTGTAAACAAACAGGTAACATTCATGTAAAAACCATAGATCTTGTTAAAATTCATAACTCTGTCTATATTGTATGTTGTATGACCATGGAACAGAGTATTATTTACAGTTTAAAATCTAGCCTAGAATAGACCACAATGTGGCTGATTAGTCAAGAGTTGCATCATCTTAACTTGTGGAGTGTGAAATAATCCTTCGCTTTTGTTAAGGAAGACTTTATACTTAAAGTAGTATATATGCACAGATTCTCTCTCTTGAGTGATTTTGAATCATTTACAAAATTCCTCTATAGCTTTTTATTGTATACATGAGATTTATTGTGCCCTGGTAGGTATGGCCTTGCTAACTCTTTTTTGATTTATTGAGATTCAAGATCTTGTTCATCACAAAGTAAAAAATGAATGGCATGCTTGAGAGAAGATGTAAGATCCATGAATATGAATTGGGCTTATCTTTAGTATTTTTGCGATTTGTTGAAACACGAAAAGCATTTCATAGTTTCCTCTATTTTGCTGAATGGGAACCTTCATTTCCAACACAACCTCTAATTATTCTTTCTTTCTTGCTGGTCATCACCTGGCTTTAAGGAAAGATCTAGGTGGGAGAAGCTGGCATGGTGTGCTTGTATGTTACCTTGCACTGATTGCAAGTGATGCTATTTTCAACTTAAAAGAGAGGTCATTCGAGGTAGTGAGTTTTTTCTAAACTAGTGACAATTAGAGGGTTTAGAACAACATTTCGATTATCACTGCCCCTATTATTTTTCAGTGTATCTTTTGTGTGATAGTTAATCTCTGCTTAGGGATACCTCTCGGAATACCTTCCATGGTTTAGTTAAACCAAAAGTGAAGAGGATATTACCCACTCCTACCAGTTGGACCTTAATCACTGTCATCATATTGATGAACCCCCTTTTCACCTCTTTTATGATACCCCTAGCCTTAGAGTTTGAATAAGTGTTCTAGGGATTAATTATTGCAAGCCTACAACCTTGTGAAATTCATTGGAATATCTTCTAAGAAGGAAGTGGTGACTTTGTTTTGTGAACAACCCAAAAATCAATTTACAATTTAAGAGAGAAAGAAGTCGCAATGAATAGAAGAAACCATGAACAACCTGAGTGTGATGATTCCTCTGGTAGTACAGGAAGTAGAAGGAATAGATGGAGAGAAAGAAACCCAACAATGCCTCCATTGAATTCCTGGGACCAAGTAGGTACTTCTAATTGTAATGATGTATTTGTTGAAGCAATTGATCCATTTCAATACACTTTAGATGATTTGGCTGATAATGCACTAAGAAGTAATAGAAGGATAGATAGAAGTGATTATGAAGTGATAAGGAATGAAAATGTTATTGGTAGGGGGAGTAGGGATAGATCCCATGATGCATAGATGAGAACATATGGGATGTCCAATGAAAATGAAGAAACATTTCAGGCTACCCAACATCCTACTTCATCTACTAGGTCTAAAAGAAACTAGTATGAAAACATTCCTAATAATGATGAACAATTCATACATCCTACTGCTGAGGAAGTAGAAATAAATATTGAGGATCAGTTGGACTTTCTTCCTCCTTGGTATTGACCTTTCACTTCTCCAATTTGGCGAGCTGCAGTATGAAAATAAGGTTACTACGATGGTTTTAGAGTATGTTTATTAAAATGAAAATTATTTTCAAGATCTAATAATGAGCACATTTAGATTTTAACACTAGGACAACAACCTAAATATTGCAATCTCTGTCTTTCTTTGATGAGGGGGGGCATGACAGTAGACCAAAAATTTGATTTGGACTCTCAATTGGGTTAAAACTTAACATGTTATGAACTTTAAATAAAATAAAATTATAAGATACAAATTTAAATAACATGTAAATATTGTTAATAAAAGCATAGAAAATAATTTAGAGAACTCATGTATGTTGCCTATCAGTTTTGGATTAACAAGGAGTAGAATACATAGCATCTTGTAATATGGTGACTACTCATCATCATAGAAATTTACTAATCCATAATTTTATAAGAAATTATCCTCCAAATTAAGTTATTCATTGACTGAACCCTTCAATTGGATGGTGAAGATTCCTTCTTAAGAGAAAAATCATTGTTGGGCATATCTTCATTTTGTGTAGCCACAACTAACATATCTGCTCCCAATTCTGCCTTCACCTTCACTTCTACATTCTCTTGTCCCTTGATAAACAATGGTTCTATATCCCCCATAATCCATTTCAAATATGGATTGACATTATCCAAGTCAATCACCTCATGCGTCTCCTTCCCCTCCACCTTTTTTTAATGCCAATATGAAGATATTACAGAAAAATGAGGATATTGAGGCACTTTGTTGGTATGTGGCGACTGATCATGCTATACTATATAGCCCATGGTATACTGTACACCTTGGCCCCCCATCCTCGCCAGGCGACTGATCATGCTATACTGTATAGCCCATGGTATACTATATGCCATTTTTTTGCATCGTCAGCGAAAAAGGAAAAATCTCTGAAAAAGAAAGAAAACCGACTTTGTAAAACCCTAATTCTGGAAGCTTCTAAAAGCTTGTTAAAAAGGGTTGGGATGGGGTTTATAGTATGATGAAAAATGTGATTATTCGCGAGATTGTAATAGGTTTTGCACTGGATAATAAAAGGATTGGATGGCTGCGGTTTGGTGGATGTAGCCCAGATTGGGTGAACCACGTTAAATTCTCTGTGTTATGATCTATTTTGTGTATGTTTTAGTTTCTCTTTTTATTATTTAAATCTGCATTTAATTGTTAGATATCTACCATCTCTAACCCTAACAAGTGGTATCAGAGTGAGTTGTGTTTCAATTATCGTCTGTAGGAAGATCTAACGGTTGAGTGGGAGTCTCACAATTGAGTGGGAGCAATGGCAGATGAGGGTAAGAAGGTTGAAAAGTTTAATGGGCAGAACTATCAGTTATGGAAGATGCAGATGGAGGACTATCTCTATCAGAAGGATTTATGGTAGCCATTGGAAGGGAAAGCCAAGAAACCCACAGCAATGTCAGATGAGGATTGGGAGATCTTGGATAGAAAGGCTCTTGACAGTATTCATCTATGCCTAGCACAATCAGTGGAATTTAATATTACAGTAGCAAAGACAACTCAACAGTTGATGGAAACCCTGGTGAAGTTATATGAAAAGCCTTCCACTTTGAATAAGGTATTTCTTATGAAGCATTTATTTAATATGAAAATGGTAGAAGGGGGGTCAGTTACTGATCATTTGAATGAGTTTAATACAGTCACCAGTCAATTAACCTCTCTAAAAGTAAATTTTGATGAAGAAGTTAGGGCTCTTTTGATTCTGTGTTCTTTGCCTGAAAGCTGGAATAGCTTGGTAATGGCTGTTAGCAATTTTGTTTCTGGTTCAAATACATTGAAGTTTGATGATGTTGTTGGTGTTATTTTGAGCGAGGAAATTTGTAGGAAAAGCTCAGGTGGAACATCCACATCAGGCAGTGTTTTGAATGCAGAAAGCAGGGGCAGAACAAAGGAGAGAGGAAATAATTTTGGAAATCGTGGGAAGTCACGAGGAAAATCAAATGACAAAAGGTCCCAATCTAGAGATAAGAGGGATTGCTGGTACTGTTGTAAGCCGGGTCATTTGAAGAAAGATTGTTGGTCTCGAAAAAATAAAGATGGAGACAACAAGGAAGGAAGTAAAGAGGAAAATGTGGTAAGTAATAAATCTGATGAGGATGCTTTGATTCTTTCCCTTGATAATGCTAATGATTCTTGGGTATTAGATTTAGGGGCTTCATTTCATGCTACACCCCATAGAAGTTATTTTCTTGATTATGTCCAAGGGGATTTTGGGCTGGTTTATTTAGGAGATAACGAACCCTATCAGATTGTTGTAAAGGGAATAATCAAGATTAAGTTGCAGAATGGGAATCATTGGCTACTACATGAGGTAAGGCATGTTCCAAAGTTAAGCAAAAATTTAATTTCAGCAAGGCAACTAAATGATGAAGGTTGTGTTGTTACATTTAGTGATAAAATTGGAAGGTCACAAAGGGTGCCTTAGTAGTAGCAAAAGGTGTGAAAGTAGGCACCTTATATCTTTGTACAGGGACATACTGTTCCTTCTACTTTAATTGTTACAGAAAAGGGTCAATGTTCAGGAACAGTTGCTGCAGTTAAGTAGGTAGAAGATCATACAATTGCTGTGGACTCTGAATCAGCACTGTGGCATAATAGACTTGGGCATATGAGTGCAAAAGGTATGAAAGTACTTCATTCAAATAATGTTTTACCAGGTCTAAAATGTGTTAATATGGATTTCTGTGAAAGTTGTGTCTATAGAAAACAAAAGAGAGTTAGTTTTCTCAAGGATGGGAAGAAAAAGAAAGATGAGAAATTGGAGCTTGTGCATACAGATGTATGGGGACCAACTCAGGTATCTTCTCTCGATGGCTCTCTGTATTATGTTACATTCATTGATGATGCAACTAGAAAGGTATGGATTTATTTCCTTAGGCAAAAATCTGATGTATTTGAAACTTTCAAAAATTGGAAAAGCTTGGTTGAGAATGAGATAGTTAAAAAGATAAAATGTCTTAGATCTGATAATGGTGGTGAGTATTGCAGCAAAGAGTTTAAAGATTATTGTTCCTCTAATGGTATTCATAGGCAAAAAATGGTTCCAAGGACTCCACAAGAAAATGGAGTGGCTGAGTGTATGAATAGAACAATAATGGAGCATGCATGGACTATGAGATTGCATGTTGGGTTGCCTTTAAAAATGTGGGTAGAGGCTATAAACACTACTGTTTATTTAATCAATAGAGGTCCCTCTAATTCTTTGGGTTGTGGTATTCTAGAGGAAGCATGGAAGGGTAAGAAGGTGAGTTATTCTTTTCTCAAAACCTTCGGTTGTGAAGCATTTGCACATGTAGATTCTAAAAATAGAACCAAGCTTGATGCAAAATCAAAGAAATGTGTATTTATTGGATATGGCATTGATGAATTTGGTTATAGGCTTTGGGATTTTGAAAATCAGAAAATTGTGAGAAGCAAGGATGTCATATTCAATAAAAAAGTGTTGTACAAAGATCTGTTGCTTCAACATGAGAAGAAAGAAAAAAATTATGTAGTGTTGGATGATATTCCCAACGATGATGTTTCAGTAGTTCCTCATGCTGGGAAACAACAACAACAACAAATACCACAAACTCCTTTTAGACAATCTTCAAGGGTAAGTAGACCTCCAGAAAGATTCTCTCCCTCTTTGTATACTATTCTGTTAATTGATGTTGGTGAACCAGAATATTATGAAGAAGCTATGCAAGTGGATACCAAGGTTCAGTGGGAGCATGGAATGAAAGAAGAAATGGACTCCTTGCTAGAAAATCAGACTTGGAAATTATGCAAGTTGCTTGCAGGGAAAAAAGATTTACCAAAAAAATGGATATATAGGCTGAAAGAGGATGGAGGTAAGAAAATATTTAAAGCCAGATTAGTTGTAAAGGGATTTGCATAGAAAAAGGGTATTGATTTTGATGAGATTTTTTCTCCTATTGTTAAAATGACTTCTATTCGTATTGTTTTAAGTATTGTGGCTGCTGAAGATTTGCATTTAGAACAACTTGATGTTAAAATAGCCTTTCTCCATGGTGATTTGGAAGAGGAAATATATATGGAATAGCCACAAGGATTTGAGGTCAAAAGGAGTAAGACTAGTGCGAGATTAAAAATTATATGGCTTGAAGCAACACCTGACAATGGTATTTGAAATTTGATAGTTTTATGGCTGAGCAAGGCTACACGGTGTAATTCTGACCATTGTGTTTATTTTAAGAGGTTGGATAATAACAACTACATTATTTTATGTTTATATGTTGATGACATGCTTGTAGCTGGGTCTAACATGGATCACATAAGTGAGCTAAAACAACAGTTAGCAAAATCTTTTGCTATGAAGGATTTGGGGGCAGCAAAACAAATCTTTGGTATGAAAATTTGTAGAGATAGGAAAAACAGAAAATTGTTTTTATCTCAGGCTAATTATGTTGAAAAGGTGTTGCAGAGATTTCATATGGAGAATGCAAAAACTGTCAGCACACCTTTGCCTAGTCATGTTAAATTGACTAAGGATATGTGTCCAAAGACACAAGAGGAGGAAGAAAAAATGTCCAAGGTACCATATGCTTCAGCTGTAGGCAGTTTAATGTACGCCATGGTATGTATGAGACCGGATATTGCACATGTCGTAGGAGTTGTTAGTACGTATTTGAGTCATCCTGGAGTTGAGCATTGGAATGCAATAAAATGGATTCTCAAGTATTTGAGAGGTACATCCAATAAGTGTTTATGTTTTGGGGGCTCTAATACTATTTTAAAAGGCTATGTTGACTCAGATTTGGCAGGGGACATAGATACCAGGTGAAGTACCACAGGTTATATATTTACAGTTGGTGGGACAACAGTGAGTTGGATTTCTCAATTACAAAAGGTGGTTGGTTTATCCACCACAGAGGCAGAGTATGTTGCTGCAATAGAGGCAGCAAAGGAGATGATATGGCTGCAATTTTTCATGGATGAATTGGGAAAATAATAGGATGGAAATTAATTATTTACAGAAAGTCAAAGTGCTATACATCTTGCAAAGAATTCTGCCTTGCATTCTAAAACAAAACACATACAATTGAGATATCATTTCATTCGGTCAGTGTTGGAAGATGGACAGGTCAAGCTAGACAAGATACATATAGATGTCAATCTAGCGGATATGTTTACGAAGGCGGTGCCAAGGGAGAAGCTGAGCTCCTCTTCAGCTTTGGTTGGCCTTCAAGGTTGATTTCAAGTATAACAAAGCAGTAGGGTCCAAGGTCCTTATTTCCAGTGGGAGCTGTAAGTGCAGTAGTGTTGTCCAGGATCAGTCTCCAAGTGGGAGGTTGTGATGGTGTGGAGCCTGATTAGTCTCCAAGTGGGAGATTGTTGGTATGTGGTGACTGATCATGCTATACTGTATAGCCTATGGTATACTATACTGTCAGCGAAAAAGGAAAAATCTTTGAAAAAGAAAGAAAACCGACTTTGTAAAACCCTAATTCTGGAAGCTTCTAAAAGCTTGTTAAAAAGGGTTGGAATGGGGTTTACAGTATGATGAAAAATATGATTATTCGCGAGATTGTAATAGGTTTTGCACTAGATAATAAAAGGATTGGATGGCTGCAGTTTGGTGGATGTAGCCCAGATTGGGTGAACCACGTTAAATTCTCTGTGTTATGATCTATTCTGTGTATGTTTTAGTTTCTCTTTTTATTATTTAAATCTGCATTTAATTGTTAGATATCTGCCATCTCTAACCCTAACACACTTTAGGTCAACTTCTTGTTCTTCTTTTTTTAATGGCCTCAATCATAATCCAATTATGCTTGCACCCAAAAGTATAGTTATTCGGGCTATAGCTGCTAGAAGTATGCCTTTTTCCCTCTTCTCCCCTGTTCTTCGGGCTGTAGTTGCTTTGTTCTTCCTGAGGTTGTTCTAGAAAGGTTTCATATGAATTTTGATGGTTGTGGTTATTTTAATGAGTTTTGAAAACACTATTTAATTTACCTGTTTACATGATAAATGGTTTCACAGGAAGCATACAAGTCTCATACTTGTTCCATTCAATAAGACCTTGGCTATGGAATTAATCTTTATCTGGCCCTTGCTCCTTAGCTGCATATTTTCCTTTGCTGCTATGTTCCTTTCCTTTGCCTCTCATCTTTTCAAAATACTACATACAATTATTCTAATTGATTCTAAAAGAAGATATGATATTAAATTGTTCCCTCTTCCATCAATCTAAGAAAGCGCAACAAACTACATTGCCATGGAAGAAAACATGCTACAACCTAGCCATGATGTTATACATGCTCCCAAATAATTCTCTTGCTTCCCTCAGGTGGAATCAAAATTTTGTAAATCGAGCAGTACCCTTTATGTAGCTTCACAAATCCCAAGGGTTCACAATCTACTCTGATACCAAATCAATCCATAATTTCTCAAATCTAAGCTCATAAAAATCATGAAACAAGAAATTGTATTATGCTACTTAAATAGAAATAAATGGCAGTCAAGAAAGGAAGAGAAGAATTAAGAAAAAAATATTTATCCTCAAAATTGTCCTAAGAGAGAAAAAAATAGTTTCTGGCAGTGGTACCACATTCATACTATAGTCTCTTTTTCCCTGGTCTGTAACCTATCCAACACCTGCACCTACATTTAGTATTCATAGATCCAATTTATTGTACACAAAAGTCCATGTCTTTGCATGTTTATTACAATTTGTGTAATCCATTTGGATCAATACTTAGTTTAGACAATCTCCTTGTAAGATCTTGAGAGAACAGTGCAGCTAGAAGACTTCATTGCTCTGCTTAGTTTCAACTAATAGTCAAGATAGCAACCATAACTAGGGAATTCTTTAGTTTCTTTATATTCAAATGATCTGTATCCTCTCTATGGTCAAAATGTTTACTTCAGAAGAATTGCATCACTCTTCTTTCCAGATTCAAGGGGAAAACACAATTATGGATAAAGTGACCTAGATTGAAGAATAGAGCAGCAAGAAATGCATGTGTCAAAATCAGAGAATTTATGAACTATTTGAAGCATTTTAAAAATACAATGTGAAAAATTAGGAGGATAATATGGTGAAATGGAAAGGATTAGCCAAGAACAAACATGGTTTTTCTTCACACTTTGAAAGGCTAAAGGAATGTGAAGAAAACCACAGTTCAAACCAAATGACTTATGAAATGTTTGAAGCATTTCAGAAAGAGATTTTGAGAATAGGAATATATTTGTAATTTGACCCTCTGAGCAATGTAAAATTTCCATACCTACTTATTGATCTTTCACGCTTGATTTTATTTACAGTTAATTTCCATTTTCTTTATATAAATATTTTTATTTCCATTTAATTGTGCACACTTGTTCATATAAATATTCTATTTCCATTCAATTGTGCACACTGAATATGTGTTTTCATATTGATATTTTTATATTCACCATTTCATGAACATAAGAACAATTACTTTATATGCATATTTCTATGTTAAATTTTAGCAAATTAATTTTCCAAAAAAAATATTTACATATAGTTTAGGAAACAATGAAAATTCTTATATTATTTATCTTGGTTGGAAGAATTCTTCCAATCATGCATTGGAAACTCTCAACAACCTACAAATGGTATCGAAATCCCCCTCCCCCCGCTCCCGTTATGCTAGCAGATTCCAGATTCATACCCATCAGTGAATTGGAATGGATTGCCTAATAATAGCATTAGACATTTTTCAAATTTTATTTCAGTTAGTTTCATAGGTGTACTACACCAAGCAAAGACAACACACTCATTTGTACAAAATGTTCAAGATTATGATTCATATTACGTATGAAATAGAACAAAAAGGCCCTCTTTATCAATCGCCATTCCCAATGGTAGAGAAGTTGAAAGAGTTGATGTGTAGGAATATGATGTATAGCCAAATTTTGACTGACACTAATATTTTTTATCTTCCAAATTATGCACAGTTAGAGTAGAGTTAGAGAATAGGAAAAGGCAATAAATTATGGCAATAACCTCTTATTCTTCCTTGTATGCAACAATTGTAGCTAAGGAAAAAGTATTTTGTATAGATAGAAATATTAAATATGTTTAGATTTTTTTGGAGAGGAAGCCTCTACACTTGATATTTTATTAGTCTTTACTTTTTTTTAGAAAAGAGAAGTAGCAGTAGAAAAAGAATAGATTGTATGCATGAGGGTAGTAATTGTAATATTTTTAATATATTAAATCATATTAATCTTCTATGTTTGTGTTTGTGCAAGCTTTAAATTGTAAATCTTTTTATTGTTCTATATATTTAATCCATAAATCAAAGAAGGGTTTGAGTTATCTGGTTTTGACATTTTCAATAACTGATATGAGAAAAATTAAATTAGATAACTATTTATTTTCTTATTATTTTTGTGTATGTCTAGAAAATAGGAAGATGAAGAGCCAGGTTCTAATAGAGTAATAAGGTTGAGGATAAGATGAAAACTTTAGTGTCAGCATGGAGCAATGAATAATTCTGTACTATATAGAATAATCATTGATGATCTTAGGGACCATGATTGACATGTTGATGATAAGCGTTCTTTAAATTTTCACCATTTAGTCTTCTGCAGCAGCCTTGAGACAAGGGTAGCTTTCTTGGTTAAAATAGATGATCATCTCACCTATTATTGAGAAGTCGATGTCAATTTCTTTTTTTGAATTAAATGTCCAAAATAGATTGCTTTGGGAGTGAATTCATTATAGTGTCTTAATGGTATCAATCCATAGAATTTATTATGTTACATAGTTATCATGGAAAATAGGATAATTCTTTTGGGAGCGAACTCATTCTGACACCATTAACTATAGAAATATTATAGCTTATTATGTAGAAGTAAGATTTTGGTGACATGTATAAATCTAGTCATTAATGATTTAAATGGAGTTGATTTAAGTTCATGCAAGAATGAATCATATCTTACAGATAAGGCTAGTTGATTGAAGGCTTCAGAGGTCATTTTTTTGTGGTGAAATCAACATGGAAAAGGCCAAAGCGTTTAGTGTAGCCATAGATCCACTCAAAATTGTCCAGAATAGACCACACGTAGTAGCCCCTCACATTTGCTCCTTTTTTGAAAACAACAACACCAATACCCTCAATTTGAGCCAAAAAATAATGGAAAATAATTTGAATTGAGTAGAAATTGTATAGGCATATGATTATAATACTTTATGAGTGCTGCCAAATAGGTCAAGTAGCTTTTCATATAATCTACTCTTCCAACATCATTTAGAGCATCTACCAGTAGAGCCGACGAATCATTCCGTTTAGCATAACCTGTGTGCACTTTCATATAAAAGAACAACTTTTTCAAAAAGTTAAGTTGATTGTCATTGTACTTTTAATAACCTTTATATGCTCTAGACTCTTTCAACTTAAAAACCTTGGAGACTGCCCTTTTTTGATCACCCATAATTTACTGCCTTCCTATAGTCTTTGGACATATGATTGTCCCATTGTTTATTGCAAAGGTCTGAAACTTTGAGTGCATAAAACTATCATATAGAACATGCTTATTGAATATCTTTTATCTTTTTGCTCAGATAGGGTTTTGAACTTGACTTGACAGTCCTATGGTATTGCTCACTGTCCTGTCTGACCAAAACAGTGTCCTTGTGAACTATATTCAAGACCATCCTCTACTCCCTTTCATTTGACTGTACATATTTTCCTTTGAGTATAGGTAGCATTGTTCATATTACAGTTCTTTGTCAAAACTTTGCACCTGCCATCCTTCTCTGCATTGCTCATGACTATTAATTCAAACTTCAAAGGTTTTGAAGGGACTGTCCATTTGATTTGACTGTGCATTTAAATCATCTTTTTCATTGATGCTTGAAGACTCATGACTGACCCCTTTTGAACCTTGAGATTGTACTTTTCATTGTGCATGATGATTGTCCTTGAATAAAATTAAAGGATTGTCCCTTGGTCAAATGCCATGTCCTTTGAAATTGAAATGGTTATTGTTCCTTTACCATGTTTGTATGGACTATTTCTTTGATATGTCCATTTATGTACTATTAAATATCATTTAAGGTTCTTCATGAATTTTGTAGAGTATATGACTGATCTTCACTGGTTACTATGATCCATTTATGAATGTGATCTATTTGATTACTTTGAATCTTTGCTCCTTCCTACAAAAGTCACATAGCCACAGTCCACGTTTCATACATTTTTATGACTGATATTGTCATCCAATGCATGCATTTAGACTATCATATATCCCCTCTACTTCATGGATGTCCTTTGATTGACTGTATTATTTCCTTATTGTGACACTTAAAAGCATTGTTACCTAGGGTTTCACTATCATGAAAACCCTAAGGGTCTTCCATTAGTGCATGTTCATTCCTTTGCACAGTCCATACTCACTGTCAACGATAAAGGACTACCCTCTTGCAAATTATTCCTTCATTTTACTTGATTGCTAAAGACTCATGAAATTTGATGACTGTGATTTATATTCCAAGTCTACCCTTAAAGCCTTTAAGACTTGTGATCATTGCGCTCTTTGATTGATCCACCCTTATGTCCTCATTATTGTTCTTACAAACTTTGTTCTACTGTGAAAAATCACTGTCATGAAGTGATAGTACATTCATAAAGGTTGTGATATCCCCTATGTACTCAGATAATTGTGAGGTCCTTTATATTGCTATCTGCCTCTACTGTAAAACTGTGGTAGACAAAATCATTTCATCACGTAAGCAAATTGCTTCCCCAATTTGGCAGGTAGCTTCTCATCTCAAGGGATTCCTAAGAGTTGAAATAATATGTATTTTACACACAAATAGAATAGAAAAAAGATATGCCATACCCCTCTTTTGAATCATAAACAACAAGCAGTCAAGGGAACTCTCCCCTCCTAATCATTGTTTTGCAGATGTCAAGGGAAGCTTTATCTTCATTTGACATCACCTATATTATACAAATATCAGTGACTAATTAGTAGACAAAACTAGAATTAGATGTTGTGTAAAGTTGTAAACATTAGAGACTAAGGGATTTATCATTTTTCTAATCTATCTAACATCCATTATCTAAGACTAGCTCTATGTTTTCTTTTGGCCATTATAATTATCCTCTATTTACTAGATTAATTTTATCATGTATTTGTTTAAGGTATGCAACACAATGTGTACATTCAATGTCCTTGATTCCAAATTGCAACTAAGCCATAAAGTTTCATCTATTTAACAAGCCACTATTACCTGCATTCCACCCTTTTCCAATGCAGCCCGATTAGTAGGCTGTGGAACCATGTCAAACATATAGGTTAGTTCATCACTGAACTGCACCCCTGCATATGTAAGTGCCATTGCAAGAGATGCCATTTGCTTCAACCTTCTATCCAGATCTTGAGTTGATACAAATGGCAGCAACCTTCTCTTATTTTTAGTGACAACCAGTTTTGAACCATGCTTCTTGGGTTTTGAACATCTGAATTGGAAAAAGATTTTCATGCTATTCTCTTATTCTTAATTTCCTTGACCAAATAGTATCACCAAAAGACAGATTCAATCAGAAAACATGCATATAAATTCAAACTAAAATGCCCCCTAATAAGCCTTACCATTGGATGAGACAACTAGACCAGACTTCTGAATGTGAAAGAAGTCAATGATCTTAGTCTGCACTAAAGGAAATTCTGCATTTGGGTAAGAAATAAACAACCAATCCAAATACCATGGTGATTTCCCAAAATACAAAAAAATAATCAAACATATACAAATAAAAAAGGGGTATTAAAGGATTACCATTTTAGACCTTTTACTTTTACTTTATCGTGTTTACTGCATTTTACAATAAATTACTTTGTGTCTTAGATTTCTAAAAAGGAATAGACCCCAGTTTCTTTAGTTTTTAACTTTCTTCCTTTGTAACTGAAAATTATTGCAACTTTTTAGACATAAGTTTGTTACTTTAGAGTCTAGAGTAAGGTTGCCATGACGTTTTAGAAAAGTAAAGCATTGTAAATGACCAAGATAGATCTGTGGGAAAATTCTTTATGCATTACCTTTATTATTTGTTGTGTATATATTACCCTTGGTTGTATCATGTATGGATATATGAATATCCATATGCTTTTTTTATCTTCCCTTGTCTAGGAGTGTGGTTTTCTGAAGCTTTTACTCATACAAGTGAATTTCATTAATGCATCTAGACTTCATGCTTGTTCTAATAGAAGATATTAAGTTTCCCTAAGATAGAAATCTGTGAGTGTTATATCCACATGTTGATGGTTTTTCTTGCTTATATTTCATGTATGTCTATGTTTTGAGCAAATTCTATCTGGGTTCTAAGTAAATTTTGTCTGGGTTCTCCCTAGGATCTTCAAGGTTCATCTCAGAAAAACCCACAAGGCATTTGAAGGACCCTGGTTGAATCCCCTAGAGGACTAGACTAGGACTAGGACCCAGTTCAAACCGCACGAGTACCCAACAGTCCCCTACAAAGAACTGGTAACATAGAATTTTATTATAATTTTCAAAAATTCTTGGAAGAAGAGTTAATTTTAAACATATATACTTTATTTTTCCTTGAAAATTTAAATTATTTTATTATTTTCTTGGAGGTTCCAAGAATTTTGTTCAAACCAAATCATTTGCTTAACTGTATATGTAATGTGTCTATTGGGTGGCAAAGGCGTTTGTTGAATGAGCATTCAGTATCCCTTGAAATCCATTGAATGTGTAATAGGTAAGTTTATGGTGTCTTTAAAGTGTTCTATGTTCTAAAATCTTTGCAATGGAATTCAATGACAAATATATCAAGTTGTAATAATCAGTGTACTATAAACACATGCAATAAAATTGAATGGATCAATTACTTAATTAGTTCAGTATATAACTTCCCCTTGTATAGACTGGCTTGTAAAATCCCCTCAAAAAAATTAGGCATATAAAATTTAGTTTGAGTGAAAGCACAATTTGATACACAAAGCCCTCTTACCAGGGTACGTAAAGGAAAAACTTAAAAATTAATCATTTGTAGTGTTGAGATGATTCTTTTTGCAATTAGGTGTGACTACCAGCTCCCTAGAGTTTTCTAGAAAAAGGTGATTGTTGTGTAGTCCCTGCTAGAGAATTTCTATTTAATTGAATTTTAAATTTAAGCCTCTAAGTGAGTGTGGTTTAGCAGTTGATCCCTAACTCTCACATTCTTAAAATCAAACAAATCAAACATTCATTACAAATAAGTGGTCAAGGCAAGTGAAAGGCATTCCTATGTTCAAGAAACTCTGTATTGGAATTCTTTGGTGAGTATCAAATTAGGATAATGCATATGAACACAATCATGCTCAAATAAATTCATTAGTGAATTATGAAGTGTTTGCTTCAACCAGTTTGGCCTATCAGGTTTATTTAAGTGTAAGAGAATTCATTGGGAAATATATAATTTGGTGATAAACAAAAAATAGATAATCATATTAGAACTGAAATAATGAATCATCTATTGTATGCTTAGATGAGTGAAGGCCATCAGATTCAATAAAAATGTGTTTCTAATGTATTTGAAAGAGTTTTCCCATTGTGAAAACTCAAAAACCTGTGTTGTAATTCACTGGCGAGCATATATTTCTTGATTATCAAAATGGAAAAGATCATCATACAGGTGAAGGAATGAATGAAATTTCTAACATCTCCTTAAATCAATTAGCCTCGTAATAAACATGTTTCAAGATATTTGAAGGTGGTTTTCACATTTTCCATGTTAAGGATCTTTTGTAGTAAGTTTGCTAGGTTGGGTTGGGGCAGGAGTAAAAGTTAGAAAACTTGCACCATACTGGCCTAGATTCAACTTCCTGAAGGTATGCTCCCAATAAGTATGCAATAGTTATGCTCAAATCAGATTGATATGTGGTGATATGGAGAAAAGCAACCTATCAATTGTTCCAAAGGGGTAGCTATGCAGTAACTATACTTAATTTCAATTGATGTGTGCTGATATGGAGATAGGTACCCCAACCATTGTTCCAAAGGTCTAACTATACAATATTTGTACTCAAATTGAAGTGATATGCAGTGATATGAAGATAAGTAACCCATCCATTGCTTCAAATATGTAACTACACAGTAGTTGTTCTCAAATTGGAGTGATATGTGCTAATATGGAGATAACGCCCAACCTACCATATCCCCCTTGGTCTAGCCTTAGAAGAGTTGTAGAGACCTAGCCAAGAGGCTATTTAGAATAGAAAGCCATGGGCATTGAACTGATCAAGAAAAAATCTAATTTCAATATATTATAACATGTTTATTTAGTTTTGATTAAGGCCAGATGGTCCTTGATTTAAGATGTCTGAATGATTAATATAACTCATCATGAATGCTTAAATCTCTCTGATTAAAGATTTCAAATTTAGGCCAATAATTACAATTTTGTAAAACAAATAAGCTTTGGCTAAAGTAAATAATATTTATCAAGGGAATATAACTAGGCATTTAGATTTACTATACTAGCACCTATACTATTAAAAAGTGTAGTACCTGTGAGTTCATTGGTGAAGCCAAGTGGAGGTTTTTGAGAAATCTCTATTTAAGGCTTGTATTATTTGTCTTAACTCGCCATCTAAAAAACTTTATGTGATTTGCAAAACACCTGGTTTATGGTAAAAATATATACAATTTTTGTTGGCTGAATATTGCAAGTTACTCTTGACAATTTAAATCTCTGTGTAAAGCTTTGACTAAACCCAGCTTGAGCAAACTCTACAATGAAACCATGAGACAAAAAATTCCAAGGTCATTTAGTAGTAGAATCATATTGAGAAAAAAAAGAAGTTGAACTGGATATATTCTTGCAAGGAAAGTTGTTGTGGGATTAGTACAAGTAGGGAGATATGATACACAGTTAGACCTACTCAACAACTGTCTTTAATGAAGTGTACACATAACAAAGATAAATTTAATAAAATAACAGATTTTGTATTTATCATTCATTTTTTATTTGTTAGTGATTTACATCCATTAAGTAGGCAAGTAAAAGACTGATTATCTTTTGATCATAGTTAGTTGGGCTAATTCTAAATAAATTGTATATGGTAATTCTAAATTATTGTATATGGTAATTGTATTTGGACTATTATAATTAATTTAAATCCATGTATTTCAGGTTATTCTACATCAACAATTTATAATTAATTTCTATGTAAGTTTTAAGTGAATCTTCATATTTTTTAGTTGCTCAAGCTATATTTTAGTATAATTTATAGTTTTTTTTGGGATACATGTTTTCATATATTTCAATAGCTATTTATGTAATGATCCTAACTAGCATCCTCACACTTTGCTTTGTAGCTTTCTATTAGGCTATTTTTTTGGTGTCTATACGAAATGGCAGACCATGTATTTATGTTGTTGTTTTTGGTATTCGTAGTATCATTTTAATTAAATGAAACACTAACCTAGGATTTAATTGGTAGCACATCGAGTAATGTTTCATATCATTTTTATGATTGAAAGATTGGACTAGTTAGTGATGAAAAAACATATGTTTTAGAGTAATTTACATGAATTATGAAACTCTTTGTGACATCAATAAAACCCTCCAAATTAGAAAACACCTTGAAAAAAAATACCTTTGAAATTAATTTGAAACCCAAGCTAAAATAGATCACAAACTGCTACATCAAAATATGATGATCATGATTGATATATGGGTCAAACTTAGTATAAGTATGGCCTGAACAAACTAACAAATAAGTTGTACAAAGGTGTTTAGATGCATCAAATCAGTCAATGATAGGTTGCAACCTTGGGTTTCCTGGGTGCTCCCAAGTGCTCCCCAGGCCGCTCCCATACCCAAACACTCCCAGAGCAGGCACAAAGTCTATTTTTGAAGAACTCGGTAACATAGTAGCCTTAAAACCACATTTTCAAACTTTTGAATTTCTTAAGCTGTAACATATCATGCACCTAAGAGTCATGTTCTTTTCAAAAAGAAGTAATACTCAAGTTAAAAGTTGTACTCTTATTATTGATGGTACAAGGTGCATTCAGGGAAATAGCACATCATCATCATCTGAATATTCAGATGAATGGGCAACAAGACCTGCTCCAGGGACAAATGAATACTTTAATGAAATGATATATTGCACTTGCAAAAGGTGCCAAAATAGGAAACTAAAGAAGCGGTGACTTGTTGTTATCCATAGATTGAAGTATGGAGTTTATATAGAAGAGGTACACTATAATTAACAAATTGTTATTCTTATCATAAATAAATATGCATATTATTTAATACATTATTATTGATCATTTCAATTGATTTTTTGATGAAAAGCCACTTCTAGTTCCCAATATTCTTGAAGAACCAATGGATGTCACTGATGATAGCCATTCTCAAGATGAAGAACAAGACACATTTATGGATGAAACCACTTCGCAAATAAATGAGGTTAGTGTCAATGAATTTTTCCAAGACTTCTATACATCTTCTGAAGAAGTTTTTGATTCATCCCTAGCTCAGTTGGCTAGGATGCCTCTTTTCCCAAATGTAGATAGTTCTATATTGGTGAAACTTATGTTGTTGAACTTGAAGGTTACACATGGATTGACAAACACATGCTTTACCAATATATTAAGTTAGGATTCAATATTCTTATAAATTAATGATCTAAATGTCTTGAAAATTTTGAATATTGTGTATACTTATCTTATAAAAATCATTTGTTGCCTCATGTAGACTTTTGGAAAACAAAATACTTCCAAAGGACAATAATTTGCCTCATTCTCATAGAGAGGTATCTTTAGTGATGAAAGACATTGGAATGGAGTACAATACATATGATGCATGTCCAAATGACCATATACTATACTATGGAAATAATGCAAATTTGCAATAGTGCCCAGTTTGTCACACAAATAGGTATCATCAAGATCAAGTATCCAAGAAGGTTCCTTATAAAGTACTACAACACATTCCACTAAAGCCACGGTTTGAGAGGATGTTCAAATGCAAGGATTTGGAAAAATATATGCATTATCATGCACAAGGGAGGAGCCAAGATGGTGTCATGCTACAGATAGCAAACAATGGAAAGAGATTGAGGAAAAATGGCCACATTTAAGAAATGAGCCAAGGAATGCAAGAATTTCTCTAGCAATGGATGGTGTCAATCCTTTTGGAGGTCTTAGAACAATATATTCTGTTTGGCCAGTTTTCATTATTAACAACAATTTCCCCCCTTGGATGGCAATGAAAAAGGAGCATGCAATGTTAACTCTTATCATACTAGGTACTAGAGCATATTAATGCAATGGTTTCTTGAAGATTATATAAAAGAAAAAATCAACTTAGTTAAATCCTGATAAATTTTTTTTGTTTATTTAGGGAAGTATCAGGTAAAGGATATGGATGTATACATGTAGCCCCTCATTGATGAGCTTCAAGAATTATGGGATGGTGTAAATATGTACGATGTATCAAGACCTATCAATGATAGAAACTTCCTCTTTCATGCGATCCTTATTTGGACAATTCATGATGCCCCAGGACTCTCTGTTTGTTGTGGTAATATATTATAAATTAAATTTCTAATTATTTTGTTCATTTTACCATTTTACTAAATATGGTTTCCATTCTTATTTTAGGGCTACAAACAAAGGGGAAACATGGCTGTCCATCATGTGGGCCAAAAACATTGTATAGGCAGTCAAAGGATCTCAATAATATGATGAGTACAAACAATTTTTATCACAAAATCATCACTATCGAGTGCGTGACAAAAAAAGTTCAATGGAAAGGAGGTGGAAATGAGGAAGCCAAGAAGGATGAACCCTGCTAGGTGGAAAGCACTATATGATAAAAAAGAAGGGACAATCTTTCCACTGGGAATGAAAAGACTATCTATTTTTTACAAATTACAATATTATGAGAACTTGCCAATAGCCCACCTATTTGATACTATGCACATCAAGAAAAATGTGGTAGAGTGCTTGTAGAAACATCTAAATGGAACCAACCTTGAAGCACAAATAAAGTTACAAAAGGACCTCCAAGTTGCCAATATCATTCCAAACATGTGGTTGCATGAAAACAACACATTTGTTCTTGCTCCATGGATTTTTATGTCAAGGGAGAAAGAAAACATCATTGATACAATGAAAAGCATAAGATTTCCTTCTAGTTCTAGTGTGACATTAAAAAATTTATTCACAAGAGATGGGTCAAAGTTTTCAGGGCTAAAAACACATGATTGGCACAATTAGATTAAGGTAACTTTGTAGAACATCACATTTGTTGGCAACATAATTAGAAATTTGTATATCTTAGTGATAACATAATTTCATGCATATTTTAACATTATTTTTGTTAATGGTCATGTAGTATGTGTTGCCCATAGAAATACTGAGCACCTTTGATTGTGATGTCACGTTAACTATTTACAAATTATCCAAATATTTGAGGTATTTTGAGTCCATCATGCATACTCGTCCATGAATCTTATCCTTTGAAGTGCATTATTGGTAATGCCTTTATATATGTTTATTCCTTTAGTTTTGAACAAATAATAAGTCTTTATTATAATATACATTAATATCTATAGGTGGGTTTCATCTAAAGAGATACATCAGGATGAATTGAATTATTGGAAGAGGAATGTTCCAATTTTGATGTGTGATATTCAAATGTACTTCCCTCCGAGCTTCTTCAATTCTCAAGAGCACTACCTTGTACACCTAGTAGAAGAGATTGAATAGTGTGGTCCTATCCATATTTCGACAATGTGGCTTGTGGAGAGATATATGAAGGTTCTAAAACAATTTGTGAGGCAAAAGGCTCGACTGGAAGGGTCCATGGTTGAAGGGTACATGGTTTTCGAGACAATGTTTTATTTGAGTGGGTATTTACTTGAATTACATCTTGAATCTCCTTGATTATGGAATGGTAACCAACCTCAATCATTTGAAGGAGAAAAATTAGAGGGTCAAGGTACTTCAAAGAGGATAAAAGGTATACACAAATGTTTGAAGTAATTGTTTTTATCTTAAATTTTATAGGACATAGCTTTAAATCATTATTAATTTATTGAACAATTCTATTTTTCATTGTAGATGCTAAGGAGTGGGAGTCATTACATTTGTATGTTGCATACAATTCTGACTTTATGTTGGAATGGATGGAGAAGTACACTGAACAAAAGAACTTAGAGGATGAAAAGGCATGGACCAATGTATATAATAGACATGGTCAAAACAATGCTCGAGGACTTCCTACAACCCATAAAAGAAAATGGCCAAATAGATGCTCATGGAATTGGCTAAAGACCAATATTGAACATGAGGCAACAAAGGGGAAGAATAGAGTGACACAACAAAAACTAAATTTTGTTAAAGGATCTAGAAATTGGGAGGTGATGCATATATACTAACATATTTGAGGTATTTAGTGATTTTCTTTTTAACTTTTTCATCCTTGAATCTAATTAGTTAATATTTATATGAATATAGGTAACATATTACAAAGGAATGTGGAATTTTGGTCATCATTTTCACATCAAAAAGGTTGATGACAAGAGACAAACTTATGATTGTGGAATTTCAGCATCATTTGAGGTGGAATTTTGTTCACGTGCAAATGATAGACAACCAATCACAAACACACTTCACTATTATGGAGTGTTGCAGGATATTATAGAGCTTGATTTTATATCTTTCAAAAAAGTTATTTTTTGTGTTCAATGGTACAAGTTTATCAAAGTGGGTGAAGACAAAACTATATTTCTACACAAGAATGGATTCCATATGATCAAGCCACTTCTGAACCTTATGTGTTTCCAAATCAATGTGAGTAGATATTTCTCATTCCCAATTTAGAACAACCTGGTTGGTCATTCGTGATTGATTATGATCCAAGAGGACGAAGAGTAACATTTGTTCAAGATGTAGAGGACCATGATTTTCTTGAAGATGCAGAAGTCCCCCTTGAAGACATAGATGGCCAAGATGGAGATGATGAAAACTTTATTGGTAATGATGCATATGACCAAGATGAAGATCATGATGAGTTTACTGAAGTTTCTAAAGGATATGAGCAACCAGATGAGCATCAAGTGCATGAAGATGATGAATTTATTGATTTTCATTTACCTGTAGTTGAAGGTGAAGAAGACCATGAAAACTATGGTATTCATTTATTTCTGGATTTAGGGCCCATTAATGATGGTGCATTTATACCATCAGATGAGGATATTTCATGTGAGAATGACATTGTTTGATCATCATGTTCACTTTAAGATGGTTGTGAGGATTCAATATTTGATATAATTAACTCTTTACAGGTTAAGTATTGTGTTTTTAATTGTACACCAAATGTAATGGAAATTAAGTAATTTGAATGTTTTGAATGTTCTATTAGTGGATGTTTGTAACATCAATGAATATAGCTTGCAATTTTTTTTCAATTGGCTAAATTGTTTCATTTTATTTTTTTACTTCTTTAACAATTTACCTGGAAGACACTTTTGTTTTTGGAAGCTTTACACAATCAACACCTTTGCACTTTATGCAATTGAAACCTAAGCAAGAGAAACACAACACTCTAAACCTGAAAAAACTTTGGAAGTTGAGGATTGTTTATGTTTTTCTTATGTATTGAAACATAATAAAAATCATGTATGTTATTGTTCATGTGCTAGTGAATTTGACTTATATTACTAATATCAATTGCATATGTTCTCTAATTAATATTTTGTCATTTTATGTAATTATGTGTTTCTTTAAGAATGTGCCTATGGGTAGTCCCGATTCTACTATGAGGGATCCATTGATCTTAAATGGGCTAATTGAAATGCTAAGGAACAGGAAAGGGAAAAAAATTGCTATGATGGTGAATGAGGTAAGTTTGAAAATTATCTTTTATAGGTTCAATTATCTTATGTTTCGTATTATATTATGTTAATTTATGTTTGTGGAATGTAGGCGATCTCTAAAGTTGTGTCAAACCCTATCATGCCCTTTAATACATCTAGTATTATGCCAGGGGTAATATTTGATCTAGATTCTTGTGCATTTAATTAACTTATTTCACCTTTTATGTTTTGTTAATATTTATGTTTTTTCTATAGGACATTTCTAGAGTAAGTCCACCGAGAATGCATCTTGTTGGCATGCAAGATCCAATTATGCCATTCGATACACCCAATATTGTGCAAAAGGTAACATTCAATCATATGTTTGTGTGGGTTTGATTATATTATTTCCCTCATAATACCACTTTAATATTTATATTTGTTCCTTGTAGGATGTTTCAAAAGGATGTGTCATTCCCTCTACATCTAGACATGAAACACCTATCACAAGAGTGGCATCAAGCACAATACCTAATAGCATGCCCTCTACATCAAGTCTGGGTTTAGTCAGAGTTCTCCCACCAACACCTAAGCAAGTTTCCTTGAGGAGTTTTATAGAGTCGCAATCAAGAATACTAAGGCTCCTACCAGATACTCCTAAAAATGTTGAAATTAAGAGAGAAATATCTAAACAAATTGAGTTATGGGAGAGGACATTGTTGGGGAGTGCATGGCTTGCTTCAGATGAATAGGTATAATAATATGGAAATATTAACTTATTATTCTTTTCTTATTATCTTATTATCTTATAACTACAATATTATATGGAAATATAATATTATCTTATTATCTTATATTTATACAGGAAATAAATGAAAATGTGATTGATGTACCTATAGGGGAATCTACCTCAACCCCTATGACTTCAACAATATCCTCAGTGACCACAAAGGGAACACAAGAAGTTACAATCTTGCTCACCTCAAAAGGAAATGTTTTGAAGGATGGAATGGGGTTGAAATTCTTTCACTTCATTTTTCGTCATGCAGAATAATTATTTGGCAATACCATTCAAATGGATTGGAGGAAGCGATCCAATGCTAAGAAAGATGAACTATTTAAGGATGTCATAGTAGCATTTGAAATCTTGGTTTTAATAAGGAAATTATTTTAGATATTGCTCAAAAATACATTCACTTTAAATGAGACAATTTAAGGTCAAAGCTGACAAAAGAATTAAGATATCCACATCCAGCTTGGATCACAAACCAAGTGACATGGGATGAGCTTATGAAAGATGCCAAATTTAAGAGGAAGGCCCACAATAATCCAAACTATAGGCCATCTGCACAAGGATCTAAAAGATGCCTTCGAGATACAACAAAAGCAACCCAATCTAGGGTGTCAAGTATTGGATCTCATAAATTAGGATCTGGTGAGTACAATAGCATTTGTGGTGGCTTTGTAAGTGAATATTTTCATCTATTGTATTCTTTATTTCATAAAAAAGTCATGAAAAAAATTGTGAATTAATTGTATCTTATGAGTCATTATACCTTATAAATTTGGTTATAATTGTTTATGTAGGTTCACCAATTTCAAAACGAAGCTTCAAACGAGGACCTAAAAATTCTTTACTACATGGTTCCCAAGGCCTTCGACAACATATGCTAGAGCGAGGGGAGAAATTAGTCACTGGTCATGAATCTGAGGTAAGGTTTTTGCATGATGGGATATAATAAAATTTCATATTTTTCTTTCATTTCAATTGCAAAACAAATGATATAGATATTAATCTAGATAGATACACCTAGAATTACAATAGTTTCTATTTTGCATAGAGAAATGAAACAAGCAAAGCTAAAACTGTGATTTGATATGTTATTAATTAATGAGTTAATTTGTGTTGTGTATAGGAAGCCCAACAATCCAACTCATCAATTAGTGAGCATGAAGATGAGCTAGAGGAACATGAGGAGAAAGTGGGAGAAAATAATAATGAGGAGGGTGTTCAATGTGATGAACAATCGACACCCACAATTAGAATATTGCCTCGTATTAGTATAGTTCATCATAAAAAGAGGACATAAAGGAAGAGGATGGATAGAAACAACTTAACAAAAGACATATTTGCTTCTTGTGTTCGAGTCTATTGTTGTCTAATCATGTGGGATTGATTGTAGATAAGAAAAGAATAGAATATATAGATTATAATGCTTTTGTTTAGCTCTTAGGACTTATTGGAAGAAGAGAATAACTTAAAAAAATGATTTTTTGCAAGATCTTTTATGTTCCTTACAAAAATTATTGCAAGCAACTTGCCTAGTTTTCATTCAAAAGAAAAAAAGTTACCTAGTTTTATACAATACACTATAAAATTTCCTTTTGTAAAGTTGCCATTTTGTAAATAACCTTGATTTCAGATTCTTAAAACAAAAGGTGTTGATTTCATTGTTGCACCTTATGAATTTGATGCTCAATTGGCTTACTTATCCATGTTGGACCACAAACAAGGAGGATTAGAAGTAGTCATTAGCGAGGACAGTGATCTAATGGCATATGGCTGCAATGTGGTGTGTATGGTTCCTAAACTCATGTACTGAAGTTTTTAATCTTAGATTTCAACAAGATGTAGAACATATATTCTCTAATAATGCAGAAAACATGTCATCTTTGGCCTGCTTTGATTCAATATCCACTATTGTATATGGAGTAGCTACTGACATATACTAACTTTCCAGAATTCTAGATAAGTCATTGGTTAACACAATTTTGTTATTGAATGAACTTAGGTATGGCTTCGACCAAGGATACATTTTTTGTACTTTGCATATAATGAATTGGTGTCTCATTTAATTTAGTCACATGTTCCATAGAACTAGTATTAGTGTATGTGTATTCTTACTACAAATGCTATTGAATGAATGGTAAAACTAATTACAACTCTTCTTATGAAAAGGACATTACCAAATTTGTTGATAACTATCATGAGTAAAGGAAGATGCATAGAAATGTCTCAAACCATGTGTCAATGGTTGCTGAATTGAACAGGATTGTTGATGAACAAAAATTAATGTCTTTATCTCATATAGAAGAGGACATACCATGTAATGCAGGGTAGGTGGTAGCTTTTCCATACAATGAACTCTGAAGTTACAGCTCTGTTCCCAACCTTTCAAGTAGGTTCATGAATGCATGGATATTTAAACTTTTATGTGCAACAGACTTATAAATTAAGGTAGGGGAAGATAGCAAAGATCATAGATTAGCTGGTAGGATAGCTATTGTAAGCTATGATGTGAGAAAATTCTAGTGCTTTCACCAATTAATCCTTAATCTTTGTTGATATAATTTCAATATTACTAATGTTATATATTGTTTTTGATAGGGCTGTGGGACCTATGATTTTGAACTCCACTCCAAGGGTAAATGAGGCAAATGATCAATGTAATGTTAAATGCATTTTCAATTTTGTTGTCAAGTAAAAATGTATTGAAATTTGGAAATCATCATGATATCATGCAAGTGCCTTATATTCTTGGAGCTTTGGCACAAGAATTGTTATTTATGCGAGTACAAAAGGTTTTCTATTAATGCTAGTTTCAATGGAATTATTTATATCCATTTCTTCTCTCAAATTTTTTATCAGTGTTAGGGTGTGTGGTATTTAACTATTAGATTTTTTTATAAGTATGTGGGATGTTTGTGTCTACAAAGTGGTTATCATGATTAGTTACAGGCTGTAATAAATTGATACTAGGAGATTAAGTATAGGTACCCTAGTATTTTTTTTTTAATTTATGTTCCTGGTCTTGTTTGCACTAGTAGAAGTACTAATGCTAGTGGTAGAAGTATGTGGGGCATTTCTATCTAGAAATTTGTTATCATGATTAGTTATAGGTTGTAATAAATTGATACTAGGAGATTAAGTATAGGTACCCTAGTATTGTTTTTTTAATTTATGTTCCTAGTCTTGTTTTCACTAGTAGAAATACTAACATCGGTGGTAGTTTGAGGTACCTCACCTTAATATGGTCACCTTGTTGGGGTTGCAACTTCTTTACCAGTGCTTGGAAGCTGAAACCTAATATATGTCAACAAGTTAAAGAATTTCCCCAAGTTATTAATCTTCACTTTGGGACATCATATTTTCTGAATAATGATATGAAGGGCCTTGAAAATGCAAAATACCAAAATGCATTGAGAATTCTGGAAGGTTTGGAAGTCAATTTTGCTTCTTGATCTTCCTTATGCAACTACACACAGTTCCACTTAGTGGTAACATGATGATAGCATAGAGGGGTTTATGCTCATTCTCTTTAAGCATAATTTAGAGAAGGCAACCATTTTGTAGCAAGAAGAGAGTAATAGCTTAGATCTCTTATCAAATATGGCTTCACATACTTTGCTAACTAATAAAGTACTAGTAGTTAGTTCTTTTATTCAGATATTGTTTTCTTTGCCCAAATTATCTTTATTACAATTGATGTAATTAGTTGCTTCTGCAAATAATACAAGTTTCAATAGTTTGATATGTTGTCTAATGGAGCTGGTCAATTCTGGATCAGTAACTCTTATGTTCATGAAAAAGATACCTAGTTAGGAAATAGGTAGGAGAAGGCCAGCCAAGAATCTTTACTAGGGAAGGTAAGTTTCATTCATTTTTTGGTATCATCTTTACAGATCTATTACAATATAGGGAATTGTTAAAAGTATAAAACTTTTCTTGTAAGCATGATAGATAAAACCATCAAATTGGAAAAGAAAAATACTCTATAATACTTTATAATGTTTTATTAAGCTATAGAAATAACTTTTTTGTTTTGGAGAGAGTGGGCTAACGTCTTTCCCTCTCTAACCTTATCAACTTCATTTTTCTACTTTTAAAGCCCTATAGAAAAAAAATTATATGAAGGAAGTTATTTTTAGATTACATGTTTTTGATGTTAACTTGAAAAAGTTGAAAATATTTCTTGTTTGAGATGTTTTCCTACTTGAATGCTTTTTATGTTATTTGAACTTCTCTTTTTCATTTTATAGATGTATATACTATGCTTGTAAGCATAATTATATTTTGATCTCATTGCAGGGCCTCAAGACTTTTGACAACTCAGTGGAGAATATTGCTTTTGGGGCATGGCAAGCTTTTGGAAGTGCCTAGAAAGGAGGTAGAAAATGGGTTGAAAAGTGGGTCAACCATCAAGAAATTTTATTTTTATGTTCTAACCTGATTCAAAATTTACCCTGGCTGCTTTTTCTTTTTAATTTTGAAGTTCTTAAGGTCTTGGAGTTCTTTTGTCTTCTCTATTTTATGTATAATTAAGTATACTTGTGAGGTAAAGGAAATTCTGTTAGTGCCTGTAATATTTCTAATGACATCCATAGCAAAATCACCAAGTGAAGAATACTAATTTAATTTAGGTTTTTTCTTCATCATTTGGAAAATAAAAAACTAAATCTATTAATATCACCAAGTTATCCAGATTTTTTCCCTTCAAAATTTGACGAAAAAATTACATGAAAGGACTGTAAACAAATTCTTTGAAATTTGATGCATCACACTTAAAAAACTTACATGCAAAGACTGAAAATTTTTGCTACATCAAATTGATTTTAACTTGAAATTCTCTATCAAAAACAAAAAGCAAGAAATATACATAAACATGCTCCTTTATTGCTTATCATGCTGGAGCTGGGGCGTTAGCAACCCCTAGACGAGGTGCCTGATCAGGCTTGGGACCATCCTCCTAATGCCTGAAACGCTGAGGAGGCTCACGTTTACAGAGTCAGTGCGAGATCTAACTTGAACCACATGCGAGTGTACTTCATTTCATTAGCATCAGTGTACTTCATGACACTCAAAATATAGGCAGGATAAGCTATGGCAGCCTTGGGTTGAATCTATTGCAGTATCCTTAGAAGTCTACGGTGGTCATCCTGAAAGAGAGAAAAACTTTATATTACTACAAAGGTGATAGCTATATTCTTTAAATTTTTTAATTCTATGGAATTAACTCTCGAATTTCCTTCTAGTTATTTCAAAATGATTAAAAAAGAAACCATTATATTAATAAAATTATCTATATCTACATCTAAATCTACACCTATCTATCTATGTCAATAAATAACCACCAAAAAAATTGAATTGCTTCATGCAGAAATAATATTTGGTGGGCTGGCATAGGTAGAATTGCAAAAAGATACAAAGAGTTTGAAATTGCCTTACAGGACAAAATTATGGAAGAGACCAAGGAAAAGAAAAATTTGGTGGAAGCATGTGTTTATGATACACATAACAAGGTACCATTTCAATGAGCCTTTTTTCATTTAATTGTTTGGTTTTATATTTCATAATTTTTTTTTAGTAGATCTAATCTTCTGCAAGTACCTATCTTTTTTTGGAGGCATATTTTGCACATGCCCTTAGGAGAAGTGTCAAAAATTAATATATTCATTCTTATTTTTCATTAAATTATTTTTTGTTGTTTCTGTAAAGCAATGCCTCTTAACCATATATGTGCTCTCATTTGCAGGTCAGTGACCTTTACACTAGATGTTCTATGTGTTGCAGATCCTGCTATTACCAGAATTGGCTTAGGGCTACCTGTTGCACTAGAAGTATACTATATCAAAAATAAATCTTCCACTCTACACCCACTGTACTTGCTCTCACCTCCTCTGTCAATGAATGGTGTCTCTAGTCTATTGAATTTGAATAAGGCTACAAGTGATATCCACTGCATTTTCTTCAACAAAACACCCATTTCATTAGCATCAGTGTGCTTCATGACACTCAAAATATAGGTAGGATAAGCTATGGTAGCCTTGCGCTGAATCTGTTGCAGTATCCTTAGAAGTCTACAGTGGTCATCCTAAAAGAGAGAAAAACTTTATATTACTGCAAAGGTGATAGCTATATTCTTTAAATTTTTTAATTCTGTGGAATTGAATCTTGAATTTCCATCTAGTTATTTCAAAACGATTAAAAAGGAAACCATTATATTAATAAAATTATCTATATCTACATCTAAATCTACACCTATCTATCTATGTCAATAAATAACCACCAAAAAAATTGAATTGCTTCATGTAGAAATAATATTTGGTGGGCTGGCACAGGAAAAATTGCAGAAAGCTGCAAAGAAAGAGCTTGAAATTGCCTTACAGGACATAATTATGGAAGAGACCAAGGAAAAGAAAAATTCAGTGGAAGCATGTGTTTATGATACACATAACAAGGTACCATTTCAATGAGCCTTTTTTCATTTAATTGTTTGGTTTTATATTTCATCATTTTTTTTTAGTAGATCTTGTGAAAGACTAAGGCTGCTCTTTACTTTGTATAAAGTGAAGTTGCATTTTCACTGTTTTGTTAGGTCTACCTTAAGAATCTCCATATCAAAAAAAATTCAATCTTAAAAGAAAATATATTATAAATTTTAAGAAATAGTTTTAAATTTGATCTTCCTACTACTGCTGGCCACTATGGGTTATGATATTCTTTCTCCCATATAACATAACTTTCCCTTTGATCTGGGTCTGATGGTGTTTCAATTTGTGTGATTTTTTTGTCTTTTGATAGAAAACAATTATTGCCAAATTCAAATCTTGGATTTGTTAGATTGCTTCTGGAGCTGATGAGTTTGAAGAAAAGAGGATTGTAATACCTAGTCCAGCTAAGGAAGCTGTGGCTACAGCTAAAGCTGCTGCCATTGCAGTAGCTGAAGTAGTTGAAGCTAGCAGAGAAATGCTTAAATCAAAACTTCAAGGTCGGTCATTGATGCTTTTGTGGTTTTCAAAACTCATGTGAGCATTGTTTCCTATAAAAATCATTCTTTAGACTACGTGGACATTAGAAGAGAATAACAATATGTATTCTATATTATGCTTCAATTTACACTTATTTAGTATTCTTTGCCAGATAGCAAACATTTGGAAGGGCTGATACATTCTTTGGAAGAACAAACAAAAGAAATTAGGTCCATGAATATTTCTCTTTAGGAGATAGAAAACCATAGGAATGAAGTACATATTGCTGGTAGTCGGACAAACAGTCAAAGTGCAAGTGAGACAAATAGGGGTATGTGTAATGAGTCTAGTGTAATGTTTCACTAAGAGGAAGTTCCCATTCTGAAGCAAAATTGTCCAGTTCAGACAATTGAGTCAACTCTTTGTAAAGCTACCTTGCCATGCTTGAAAGAGTTATGCTAGTAGTTGGGTATATTCCACTGGCTTTTAGGAAAATATTAACATTTTCTCTTTCATAGAAATGAATCATTTTCTCATGCCATGTTATGATGTACATGTTTCTCATGATTGTATGAACAATTTTATAAACTATAAATAAAAAAGTACTTATTGGCATTAACTTTATGAATTCAGATTAAGATGTGTTATTTTCTTTGTTTTTTTATGAACATTAAGCTTTGCATATTCAACAATTGTTCATTTCTCCCAACTTCAAAATCATTGATAATTTCTATTATAATTTTGCATCGCATTTTGAAAAATAAAAATAAAAACTCCAACAAATAGGAGGACGACGAGAATTTGAAAACATTGAATGTTGAAAGCCACACTAGAAAAATATTTAAAATAAATTATTTATTCTTTTAATGCATTTTTACATATTGTCTGTAGAGAGACAATTTTTACATATTGTCTCTCCAGAGACAATATGTCTTTAATCCCAACTATTGTCTTTAAAGAGACAAAAGTGAAATTGTCTCTAAAGAGACAAAAATACTTCTATTTCATATAGTCTTTATAGAGACAATTTTTAAGACAATACTTTAAGACACTCGCTTAAAGACAATACTTGAGACAATACACAACTTTTTTTTGTCTCAAGTTAAGACAATTTACTTAAAAATTATCTTAAACTACCCCTCTATGTAGTAGTGTTAGAGAGAGGATTGATTAGAGAAAGCCTTAGCCCATGCATAGTAGAATTTGTGTTAGAACCAAAAAAGGGTGGTGAATGGAGGATGTGCATGGACTTAAGAAGCAATTATAAAATAAAAATTAGGTATCATTTTTCTCTACTAAGAATGGATGATCTCATGGACTATTTAGAGAAGGCTAAGTATTTTACAAAATTTGATTTGAAAAGATGGTATCACCAAGTTAGGATAAGAGAGGGTGATGAATGGAAGATTAATACTAAGACAAAGGAAAGATTATATGAGTTGTTGGTAATTCCCTTTGGATGAAAAAAATCACCCAACAAATTTATGTGATTGATGAATGAGGTGTTCAAAATATTTTTTGGAAAATTTGTGCAAGGATGTCAATTTTATATCATCTATTACCCATACCAGATAATCTATGGGATAATGTGAGCATAGATTTTATTCTTGGATTGCTAAGAACATAGCTAGGTAAGGATTCTTTTTTTGTGGTTGTTGATAGATTTTCTAAAATGACTCACTTTATAGAGTGAAAAAAGACAAATGACGCCACACATGTAGAAAACTTATTCATCACAGAGGTTGTTAGACTACATAGCTTACCGAAAAGTATAGATTCTAATCATGAAACTAAGTTTGTTGGACATTTTTGGAGGATACTTTGGAAGAAATTAGGTACTAATTTAATTTTTAGATCTACATACCATACTCAAACATATAGAAAATCTCAAGTTATTAATCGAAGATTAGGAAATTTTCTAAGATGGTTTGGTCAGTGACAAGCATAAGTAATGGGATTTGATATCTCCTAAATTTGAATTCATATATAATGACTCAGTCAACAAAATAATAGGTAAAAATCCATTTCAAATTATTTATGGATATAGCCCTAGGAGTATTTCAAAATTAAGGGGGCTTGCAAATATTGAGGGATATAAGAGAAGTGCTAAAGGAGAAGAATTTTCCAAATACATGCAAGATTTACACCAAAAAGTAGCAGTACAAAGAGAAAGCTATTTTGAATAGGAGAGAATTTTTTCTTAAAGTGGGAGATATGGTATTGGTACATCTATGACAAGAAATATTTCCCAGCCACATCTATAACAATCCCAAGTGGAAGAAGATTGGAGCATGCAAGATTATCAATAATTTTTCACCAAATTATTATGAATTGGAGCTACCTACAACCTATCATATTTTTAATTATTTTGAATTATATAATTACTATGAGGGAGAGACATCACAACAACAAGATAAAGAGAAAACATTAATAGAAAAATAGAAAGAGTAATTACCCGCGAGAACATGAGAAGAGGTTAAATTTCCTTTAGATTAGAGATTGGTTAGAAATACAAGAACCAAGAAGTATAGTGAGTATTCAGTGAAATGGAAGGATAGGCTAGTTGAGGATGCCACGTAGTTAAGTCCAACAGATCTAGTCATTATAGTTAATCCAAGACAACAAAGTTGCTGACCTACAACAACATGATTGTTAACTTGCATCAACTTTATTATAACTAGTTATTTCATATCATTTCTCATATTTTATCTTACAATCATTATTTTAAAATTGTAACTTGGAAAAAATTATGTGTCGTCCATCATTTTAACTATTTTGAGGAAGTTGTATGTGCAAAATTTAAGGGAAGATACTTATTATGTTTATTTTAGGTTGGAAGTGTTTTATTAGACTTTGAGACATCATATTTAAGTTATAGAAGCTTAAATGTGAAGAATGTGTCAATGTTCTTGAATACCAATGCATAGTTCAACATTCTATTATTAATAAATGTATATATTGATTTTTTTAATCTAGTTGTAGATTTTGGTAAGGATTTATGAATAGCTAATTTTGGTATGCATTTTTTTTCCTACCATACTTGTAATCAAAGTCATTTTTTTTGCATTTTCTTCAAATCAAAAGATGAGATAGATTTATGGTTAATTTTTGGATGAAGTGACTAATGCAAGAATACAAATAAAATGAAATCAAACCTAAATATTACAAAATTAATAGTAATGATGGTATTTATGTGAACCTTCAATTTTAGGGGTGCTATGGACTTCTCTTACACTCTTAGGGTTTTTCACCTAAAAGGAGAGAGATTGAACCAAAGAATTGAGGTGGTTCACTCAAACTAAGAAATGTATGATGTAATTATGGCTAAATACAATGATCTAAGTGTAGCTAATCAATAAAATTGACTGAGTATGAATGTAAAACTAATAAAATATGCAATGTTTGAAAACATAGTGATGTTTGCAAAAGACTTAAAAAGATGAACAAAAATGCAAATAGAACTAAAAAAAAAGATGTAACCTAGAATGTATTCACCTGTAAGACTGATGAAGACTAAAAAATCACTCTTAAAATCTAGAAAAGTTGACTTTTTGGCTAACTGAGACTCATTCGCCATCCTTGGTGAATCAGTCCTAGGTCAGGGTTTTCTACCCAGAAACTAGTTTTTGCTAAATGGGTATAGGAATCTACAATTAACTTTGACAAGCACCTCCAGTGGGAATCATTCGCCATCCATGGTGAATCAGTCCTTTTTCAGTTTTCTACAAATTGAAATCTCAGATCTGTACCTTGTCACCTGCACGACACTTCTTGTTGGAAATTCAAATCCAAATCTCAAAAAATACCTACAAAATAGCTTAAAATTTATTGTCTAATGGGGGGTTTTCCTTGGTCAAACCCATAATTGGGTAATCAAACTTTGAATGGATAAAAATATACATAAAACCCTAGCCTTAAGTGTGTCAAAACTAGGGAAATCTAAGATATGACAAAACCATATTCTAATGTGCTAGAATAAGATGAAATTTTTTGATTTGAATGATGCAAGAATTCAATCTTAGAAACCCTAAAACATCTAAAATGAATGTAAATGACATACAAATGTAATGCAAACCTTAATCTGAAGATAGAAAGAGAATGGAAGATGGAATTACTTTGAAAACAAGTCTTTAGGTGTGATTTGATGGCTAGTTGCATCTCCTCAACCTAGATTTATCTATGGTTCACCATAGGAATCCATCATAAAATATTGGAAATGTTGGATCTTGAATAAGAAGTGAACTTGAAGACCTGCAAAACCCTAGTTTGCTATCCTAAAGCTTCAACTTTGGTGTGGAAAATGCTAATGAAACTTATTGTGGAAGATTATTGATACTTGACTTTTGAAATTGCTTTGTAAAAATGATGAAGAGATGTGAAAAATGGCCTAAAATGTGTATTTGTAGGCATCAATACCTAATTTTACCGTTATTTAGACCTAAGAGGCTGACATCCACTGAAAAATTGAATTGATTAAATTCCCACTCAAAATTGATTTTTTCCCTAGAAGGGACTCATTCACCACCCTTGGTGAATGGGTCCCACCAGAGGGGACTTATTCACCGAAGGTGGCAAATGGGTCCCACTAGTGGTTTTTGGAGGTGGGTATTTGAGATGTGAGTGAATTAAGTGTTGTTTGTCATGATTTAGATGATTTTTAAGTGAAATGGTCCTCTAGATAAAAAATAATGGGTCTTAGGGGCCTATAAATGTTATTTTGAGGAATGAATAATGCAGGGGTACTCAAAAGTAGGTCCAAATTAAGCGTGAAATTATCTCTTTTCTCAAGACTGTCCAATTTTCAACCCCAAATTTAGCCCCCACTTTAGCGCCCATATGACTCTACGTGCATATGTCTGCTAAAGAACTCTAAATAGTACACTTTATTGCACAAAAGGATACTTATTTAAAATATGAGAGAATGAAGCCTCCATGCAAAACCACAACATTAGGAACCACATCCTACAACACAAATTCATTAATTGTCCAAAAATACTTTTATCTAACTTCTACAAATCAAGTTCGAGGGTAGATGTATGCCCCTCCTTGATTCCACTTGCTTTATAGAGGTGGAATCAAGGTAGCAATCAAGCCACGTTGAAGAAGAAACATCATACTGTAAGGAATTTCCAAGTACCATTCCACTTAACGATAGAAAATTGATGATGTCGGGGGTGGAGTCATGATTCCAATGCATCAAATGGCATAAAAAATAGATCTTGATATCAACTATTATTTTGTTTTGAAGAAGAGACACTTTATTAACACTTAAGAAAAAATAACCCTTTTTTTCTAATACATAAGAGTAAAAAGGGATGAAAATAGGTGAAAAGAGGTAAAGGAGAGTAATTTGGCACTTACTATTGCATTTTTACCTTCTTGTAGCATGAGAGCAATGAGTGAGATGAGAACATGTCGAGTAGATGTGCTTACACACCTCTACGATTCGATGAGATTCAAGAGTAAGTGGAGGATAGGATGGAGGAGAGGAGGATGAGGAGGAGGAGGAGGGGTTTGAGGAGGAGTATGAGGAGGAGCCACCTTTGAGCGAGGGTGATGAGATAGCAGCTAAGGATCGACACAAGCGTGAAGAGTCCATGCACACTCTTATGACCAGATCACATGTAGTAGCTACAACAAACATTGGGACCCATGGTCAAAGAGAGGCTAGCATGTCCTCCATGCCCCCCAGAGAGGATGAGGTTGATATCCCTCATCTGACTAGAGATATAGGTCATGATATTTTATTTTATGCATGTACTTTAGTGTTTATGTTATATATATATATCATGATGATGTGTATTAATTGTGCACTATTTCTATCTTTTAGGAGTGATGAGAGAATTCCAAGAGTTCTATCATCAGGCTGCAACAAAGATAATACTTGCATCCATCGCAAGGAGGAGATGGATCCTAATTACATGCCCCCACCAATTGTGGAGGAGGAGCAAGAGTCACTCAGACCTTTTGCGAGGCTGTGAGAAGCTTATGAGAGCATGAGGAGATGATTCCACCAAGATGAGACCACAAGACAATCATCCTAGACTCCAACAAAGGTGGAGAGACTGCATGCAAAGCTAGCACAACTACGGGCCAAGAGGGATAAGATGGTAGAGGAGCGTCTTGTAGCTCTTGGGTGAGTATAGGGTCTAGAGTATGCACTTAAAGTTAGCAGATCATGATCATGATCACACATGACCATCTCACACCATCCAGGTACTGGATCATAGGCATCAAAGCTCAAGGGTTCTAGTTCTCATAGAACTTGGTAATTTTGTAAATGATATTGAGATGTACATAAAACTTTTGAGATATATATATATATATACTTGAGCATTTGATGTTGTTATAAATTTTCTTAATGTGTGTGAATGTTAAATGGCAATGTGATTAATTAAATAACTTATTGTAAAATTATTTTAAAGTGGGAGATATGGTAAAATGTGTGTGAATGTTAAAAGACGAGAGAATGAAGCCCCTAATGTAGTTACCTCCAAAACCACAACATTAGGAACCACATCCTACAACACAAATTCATTAATTGTTCAAAAATAATTTTATCTAACTTCTAGAAATCAAGTTTGAGGGTAGATGTATGCCCCAAAGTGGAATCAAGGTAGAAATCTATCCACGTTGAAGAAGAAACATCATACTGTAAGGAATTTCCAAGTACCATTCCACTTAACAATAGAAAATTGATGATATCGGGGGTGGAGTCATTATTCCAATGCATCAAATGGCATAAAAAATAGAGCTTGATATCTCCTATTATGTTGTTTTGAAGAAGAGACACTTTATTAAAACTTAAGAGAAAATAACCCTTTTTTTCTAATACATAAGAGTAAAACGGGATGAACATAGGTGAAAAGAGGTAAAGGAGAGTAATTTAGCACTTACTATTGCATTTTTACCTTCTTGTAGCATGAGATAAATGAGTGAGATGAGAAGATGTTGAGTAGATGGGGCTACACACCTTCACAACTCGATGATATTTGAGAGCAGGTGGCGTGCGACAAGCTGTACCATGAGGTGAGTCAATTTTGCAAATTTCACTTTGTGATTTTGTAATGATTTAATGGTTTTTAATGCATTTATAGGTTAATTTAAGATCTTGGAAATTTTTTTTGCAAAGTGTCTTTGTTTGAAAAGTGTCCCTTTTGTTTGAAAAGTGTCCTTTTTCTTTGTAAAGTGTCCCAAATGGGTTCTAAAGTATCTAGGGCCTTTACAAAAGCATACTAGATGAAATTTAGCACACTCGTAGGATGAATAATGTAAAAATTGAAGATATTAGATGAATATTTAGAGCCAATTGTTATGATTTTGATAGGTACCTACCCAGTCACGACAATGGCTAGGGGGGAGATAGATTAGCTTTCTTAGGGATCTAGCTCCAACACTATCAACAGTGGAGATAGAGCATATGCAGGCAATAGGCATCTATTGGGCATATCTAATGCCACCTATGAGATACCATGACACCATGTTGATGGCCCTATGTGAGTGTTAGGATGTCAAAAAATGTATGTTTCACCTTCTGACCAGAGAGATGACCATTACCTTAGAGGATGCACACCGGATTATCTGATTTCCTATTTGGGCAGAACAAGTATATTTTTGAGATTGGTCATTTCATGAGAAGAAGGTGGACATGAAATACTGCTTGGATGGACCTATTCATGATGAGTGCATGAGAGTGCGAATTGAGCTTCCTATGCTGCTATATTCATGAGGCCCCATAGTGAGACAGATTATTATGCAAATGGTGGCTCTGGTACTCAATATGGATGGAGGATTGGTCTACTTGATTAGTGGGATGGTAGAGCATTAGATGGTCTACACTTGGGAATGCTGCATACTGGCACATCTTTATTATGATCTTGGCTAATTTTTTTTTGGAGAGATTGACAATATGGTGCACTGCATGCTTCTGCACGTGTGGTACCTTGAGCATATTACATACACCAGGCCTATCAATTTTCCATTTTCTATAGCCATAGGATATCCATGAGCCTTCTACTATCCTCTATAATGCTTGTGGTAGTATGGAGACCTACACTCTTGGAGGGTGAGATTTGACTGGTTGGAGGAGGACAAGATCCCTTGGAGACCTTATCTACTCACACTATAGTGGCTAGATCCCATAGGACAACTAAGGAGGATGCAGATGGATAGATTTTTAGTTGGTCGGCATGACTATGTTGTATGTCCCTTCTATTTTGGTCGAGTCATGTGATAGTTTGGGCAAGTACAAACACCACTAAGGGCATGGCCCTTCATTAGGAGATCAGTGCAGAGTTCCTAGAGGCCAGGGGATATCGTTCAACTCATTATAGATCATTTTTTCTAGAGTGACACTACTGATTCAGATCACGATTGGCCACCAGTCTCTGATGCTAATGAAATTGGAAACATAGATGATCATGAGGAGTGGTGGTTAGCGACCTGAACAACTCCTATATTTCTGATGGATGTCCCTATAGGTGATGTAGGACCAACACTAGATGAGGGAGATGAGGTAGAGGACAGGGTTGAGGATGTACGATATCGAGCGGTAAATATATTTACTGATGTGATTGATGATGAGTATGATTAAGATTTCATTCCCAACTATGAGGGATAGGATGGAGGAGAGGAGGATGAGGGGGAGGAGGAGGGGTTTGAGGAGGAGGAGTATGAGGAGGAGCCACCCTTGAGCGAGGGTGACGAGATAGCAGCTGAGGATCGACACGAGCATGAAGAGTCCATACATAGTCTTGTGACTAGATCATATGTAGTAGCTACAACAAACATTGGGACCCATGGTTAGAGAAAGGCTAGCATGTCCTCCATGCCCCCTAGAGAGGATGAGGTTGATATCCATCATTCGACTGGAGATATAGGTGATGATATCATGATGATGTGTATTAATTGTGTACTATTTATATCTTGTAGGAGCGATGAGAGAATGCCAAGAGTTCTATGATTAGGCTTCCACAAATATATTACCTACATCCATCGCAAGGAGGAGATGGATCCTGATTACATGCCCCACCAATCATGGAGGAAGAGCAAGAGTCACTCAGACCTTTTGCGAGGCTGTAAGAAGCTTATGAGAGCATGAGGAGAGGATTCCACCAAGCCGAGATGACAAGAAAATCATCCTAGACTCTAGCAAAGGTGGAGAGATTGCATGCAGAGCTAGCACAACTACGGGCGGAGAGGGATAAGATGGAAGAGGAGCGTCTTGTAGCTCTTGGGTGAGTATAGGGTCTGGAGTATGCACTCAAATTTAGTAGATCATGATCATGATCACACATGACCATGTCACACTGTCCAAGTACTGGAGCATAGGTGTCAGAGCTCAAGGGGTCTAGTTCTCACAGACCTTGGTGATTTTGTATATGATATTGAGATGTACATAAAATTTTTGAGATATATATATATACATGAGCATTTGATGTTGTATAGATCAAAGATGGATAGCTTCCACCCATTTCATGAAATATTTCATTGCAATTATTATAAATGTGTGTCTGGGAGAGGAGGGTGGTCAAATTTTTCCAATGAGATCCAATCCCCATACTAAAAAAATTGCCAAATGGGAATTTGGGCACAGAGCTTAGAATTAGGGGCATGAATCATATTGCTATGTTCTTGACATTTGTGACATTGTTTAACATAAGAAAATAAATCTTTCTTTATATGTCTCCAATAATATCCCATATAGATGAGTGTTTGCACTAATGATCATCCTCTGAAATGACCCTCATAGGAACTAGCATGAGCTTGGTCAAGGGCTATAGGAATTTCAAAGTCCCTAAGAAATATTAGTAAGAGACCATTAAAGGATCTTTTATACAAAATATCAACAAGGATTATGTATTTTTCTACTAGTTTGCATAAACGATTTTGAGTGTTTGTTGTTGTGGGCTCAGAAATGGTACCATCTTTTAAATAATTTTATATTGTCATACAATTCTCACAAGTCATCTTGAGTTGTTAAAATGTCTTCTAATTGGGTATAAATCAAAGGTTTCATGATTGGGTGAATAACAAATGTGAAATCTATTGAAGGATCATGTGGGGATATAAGAGAGGTTTCACTCACCATTGCATCCGTGTGTCGATTGTCTTTTCATGGGATGTTATAAATGGTGAATGATTCGAACTTCTTTAATAGTTTCATTGTAAGATTCTTGTATTTTGATAAATTTTAATGTTTAGTTTGATATGTCCCATTGATTTGTTTGATGACTAATTGTGAATCACCAAAGATCTTGATATCCTTTGCACCCATGGTTAAAGTAGCTTGTAATCCGACGATTAATGCCTCATACTCAGCTGTGTTATTTGTACATAAGAAATTTAATTGATAGGACAAGGGAATAGGCTTGTCATTGAGTGGAATTAATACCACTCCAGAACCAAAACCTATTCTACACTTAAATCCATTGAAATACAATTCCCATGTTTTAACATCAGTGATCAAGACACTATCATCAGGAAAAGAATAATGATTAGGTAAAGTGAGAGGAGAAGGGGCATTGACTAAGTGATTGGTTAAGGCTTGTTCTTTGATTTATTTTTTGTGAAATAAAATTAAGGTCAAACTTAGTTAACAACATCACCCACTTGGCTAAGCATCCAAAGAGATCAATTTTATTAAAATGATGCTTTTAAGGGGATCAAATTTGGTGATGATTTGTATTTCAACATTTAGTAAATAATGTCGCAACTTACTGGCAACAAATACAAGAGATAAACATTGTTTTTCAATTGGTGAGTACCAAGTTTCATAATCAATTAAAGTTTAGCTAATGTAATAAATAGGATGTTCTTTTCCATGATTATCTTGTTGAGCCAACAATGCTGCAAGAGCATGGGTTGAGGTGGTTATGCAAAGGATAAACGGTTTGTTTGGCATGACAGGTTGTAAAACAGGTGGAGTGGCAAGGTATTCTTTTAAACTCTTAAAAGCCTATTTACAATCCTCATTACAATCAAAATGCACATCCTTTTTGAGAAGATGTGTGAAGGGTATTGTACAATTAGATAAAGATGCAATGAAATGATGAATAGCTTGAATTCAACCTTGTAATGTGCACAATTGAGAAATATTCTTAGGAGGTGGCATGTTAATAATGACATCAATTTTCTTTGTGTCCACCCCAATGCCTCTATAAGATATGACAAACCCCAAAATTTTACCACTATCTATTCCAAAGACACAATTTTTTGGATTTAGTTGCATGTTATATAATTTATGTATTCACTCAAAGATTTTTTGAAGAAAATTTACATTGTCTTGTCATGTTAGGGATTTAGCAAGGATATCATCAACATAATCTTCCAATATTTTATGTATGTAATCACGAAATATTAATGTCATTGCTTGTTGGTAAGTTGCAGTGACATTCTTTAATCCAAAAGGCATCACAACCCAACAAAACATTCCCCAAACAATTGTAAATGTAGTTTTGTATTGATATTGTGGATTGATTAAGATTTGATTATAACCAGAAAATCCATCCATGAATGACAACAAAGCATGTCCAATAGTTGAATCCACAATCATTTCTATATTAGGAAGTAGAAAATCATCTTTTAAAGAGGCTTTATTCAATTCACAAAAATCCATGCTCATCCTAATACCATTATTGAGTTTAGCAACTGCAACAATGTTTGTGATCCAAGGAGAATAATCAATAGGTCAATGAAGCCTGCTTTAAGGAACTTTTCAAGCTCTAATTTAACATGCAAGGCTATGTTAGGATGTATTTTTCATTTCTTTTGGAAAATAGGTTTAGAATTTTCAGCGAGAATGATATTGTGTGTTACTTGGGTCAATTCTTGGCATATCAGAATATTTCCAAGAAAAATATCAAGAAAATCATGAAGTGAAGATGTAGTGTCCTCTTGTTCATCATCAAGACACTTCCCAATCTTAATAAATTTTTCTTTATCATCTATTTCCATTGGTATATCAATTGTATCTCCTAAGGGGAGTGCATTAGACTTAGGAACTTCAGGATCATATGGTTCTTTAGTGATATCACTATCTTTTTGCTTGGTAATTATCACAACACAAGTAACCCGTTTCATGGGAGTAGTAGAGGACGTGTTATCATAAACTCCTAACATTTTCTAGAGTTTTATATATATCAACATACTTCCATGATGGTGGTAAGTCCATATCAAGAAATCCTAGCATATTAGAATATTTCCAAGCAAAAAATCTCAGGAAAATCATGAAGTGAAGTTGTAGTGTCCTCTTGTTCTTCATCGTCAAGACACTTCCCAATCTTAATAACTTTTTCTTTATCATCTATGTCCATTGGTATATCAATTATATCTCCTAAGGGGAGTGCATTATACTAAGGAACTTTAGGATCATATGGTTCTTCAGTGATATCACTATCTTTTTGCTTGGTAACTATGACAACATAAGTAACCCGTTTCATGGGAGTAGTAGAGGATGTGTTATCATAAACTCCTAACATTTTCTTAGAGTTTCATCACTGCTAACATACTTCCATGATGGTGGTAATTCCATATCAAGAAATTTAGGATGTTTGATTTTCAGGTTGTGTTTTGGTTTACATGTAATAGTGTTGATATTCAAAGATAGTTGTTGAGTGGCTTTTGTCATCTTAGAAAAAAAAAATTCCAACCCAGTTTTTTTCTTGCATATTAGGTTCTATAGGAACATAAATACCTTGTTCATGCTTTCCACAACCTTTTCCAATACATCCTAATTATTTCACAAGTTCATAGCCTTTTCCATAAAGTCTTTCCATTTCCTTCAGATTAGGTGGATGTTGATAATCTATCTCATCAAAATTTGTTGTGTACATTGTAATTTCTTCCAAAGTAGAGGAGATAGATGCTTGAGAGGATTTTTCTGAATTCTGAGTTGACATAATGGTTGGTTGTTCTTGTTTCTCATCTTTTTTTTGTTTGATTATGTATTCACCCATAAATGAAGGTGTGAATTCTAAGGATCCCCAATCCTCACCAAATAAATTAGACAACGCTTCCTCATCTTGTTGTTCAATTTCAAGAGGTTCTATATTAGATGTTGGAATTAATGTCTTTAGAGGACTTCTGGTTCCTTTTCAAGGTGTAAGAAAATTTTAGGCTCGGGGTCTATTTAAACTTGATAAATATTGTTGCTATAGACATATTTCATTATACGATGAAGGGTTGAAGGCACTGCATTCATCTCATGAATCCATGGTTTGCCTAAAATAAGATTATATAAAATATCATAAGGCATGACATGAACAAGATTTTGCATAGTAACCACCCCAACTGTAATAGGAAAAGTGATTACACCGAGTGGTTGCTTTGTTGTATTATCGAATCCTTGAATGGATAAGGAATCATGTTTTATTTGTGACTTTTCAACACACAATCTATCAAGGAGATTCACACTACACAAATTGAGGGAAAAACCATTATCAATTAGGGTTCATTTGATACCTATTAGATTGAATTGAGAAATTATCATAAACGCTTCAAATTTTTTTTGTAACTCTGAAGGAGGGAGCTCATGGTGATGGAAAGTAATTTCTAGAGTAACTTTATTCATTCCATGTATTAAAGTTGCAACATCATTTAGAGTTGTACCGGGAGGAACCACAATGTGTTGCAAGGTTGTCTGAAGAATAGTGTGGTAATTTGGTGAATTCTGAAGTAAATCCCAAAGGGAAATATTTGTAGGAGTATTCTTTAGTTGTTCAACAAGATTGTACTCCTATGTGTAAGGGAAAGTGAGAAGCGCTATGAAGATTAGGTAAAGGTAAAGATGGTGGGGTTGGTTGCGGTGGTTGTAGATTGTTTTTTTTATTATATGTATGAGAAAAAATAATATTACTTGATTGCTACAACACATCAGGTTTAGGTGGGTAAAGAATAAACTCAGGTTTATTGGAAGGATGAAGTTTATACGAAGGTGGGTAAAGAATTAGTTGAGGTTGAATCACATTAACATCCTTAGTTTTAGATTGTTCACAAAAAACCTTCTAGTGGAGGAATTAGATAAGATGAAGTCCTGAAGGGCTTCATCTAATAGTGCAAGGTCATCATGACTAAATGGTGTGAGGGATAAGTTATCATCAATTGGTTTAAGCTTCTCATGGAAAAATTTAGAGACATTAAATTTTGTTGTTGTAGATTGGTCACCACAAACATTAGTGGATGGCTTAGGTGAGATGAAGTCCTAAAGGGCTTCATCTAACATATTAAGGTCAACGCAACTAAAAGGTTTGAGAGATAAATTATTGTTAAATGGTTTAGGCTTCTCATGGAAATCTTTAAATGATGAAGTGAGTGAGAGGAAGTCTTGAAGGGCTTCATCTAACTTTTCTACATCATCACTACTAAGAGGCTTGGATGAGATGGTGTTTCTAAATTGAATCTTTTGTTTGAAAGGTTGGTTTGAGTTTATGATTTGTTGTTTTTATGTAAATTGATGAATCTATTTTAAAGGAACTAGAAGCTAATGCTAAATGTCATGAAAAGAAATGATGCTTATGCAAATGATTTAGATAGAACCAAAAGTAATTGAACTAAAATAGAAAAAGAACTGTAACAAACAAAAAAGTGTAAAACAAGAAACTGAATTCTAGAAATATTGATTCACCCAATGTGGCAAATGAGTCCCAAGAGAGGTTTTTTTTTTAAATTTCTTATTTTTTTTACTTTTCTGGATGTATTCAGGTTTGTACAGTGTAGATAAATGTTGGAAATGATGAATTTAGTAGTGAATTGTTAAAATGAAATGTAATAATGACCTGGGTCAAATGATAGTTTCACTAATGAATTTTTAGTAAGCCTTATGATGAAAAAACAAGGAAAAATCCAATGCAAATGAGTCCTAGGATGTAAATGCAATGCAAATAAGAAAGAGATAATATTCTATATGTAGGTTCACCAAAATGAACCATCAATTTTAAGGGTGCTATTGACTTCTCTTACACTCTTAAGGTTTTTCACCTAAAAGAAGAGAGATAGAACCCAAAAGTTAAGGTGGATCACTCAAACTAACAAATTTATGATATAATTATGACTAAATACAATGATCTAAGTGTAGCTAATTGATAAAATTTACGTAGTATGAATGCAAAACTAATGAAATATGCAATTTTTGGAAACACAATGATGTTTGCAAAAGACTTAAAAAGATGAATAAAACTGCAAATAGAACTAAATAGAAAGCTATAAGTTAGAATGTGTGAACCTGTAAGATTGATGAAGACTAAAAATCACTTTGAAAATCTAGAAAAGTTGACTTTTTGGCTGACTGGGACTCATTTGCCACCCTAGGTGAATCAGTCCCAGGTTAGGGTTTTCTACCCAAAAACTAGTTTTTGCTTAATGGGTACTAGAATATGCAGTTAACTCTGATAGGAACCTCCAATGGGACTCAATCACCATCCATGGTGAATCATTCCTTTTTCAAATTTTTGCAAATTCAAATCTCAGATTTGTACCTTGTCACCTACACAACACTTCTTGTTTGGAACCCAAATCTAAATCTCAAACAATACTTGTAAAACAACTTAAAATTTGTTGTCTAATGGGGGGTTTTCCTTGGTCAAACCCCTAATTGGGTAATCAAACCTTGAATGGATAAAACTCTCATAAAAACCTAGCCTTAAGTGTGTCAAAGACTAGGAAAATATGAGATATGACAAAACCTTATTCTAATGTGCTAGAATAAGATGAACAAATTTTATTTGAATGATGTAAGAATTCAATCCTAGAAACCCTACAACATCTAAAATGAATGTAAATTACATGAAAATGTAATGAAAACCTTAATATGAAGATAGAGAGAGAATGGAATATGGAATCACTTTGAAAACAAGTCTTTAGGTGTGATTTGATGGCTAGTTGCATCTCCTCAACCTAGATTTCTCCATGATTCACCATAGGAATCAATCATCAACTCTTGGAAATGTTGGATCTTGAATGAGAAGTGAGCTTGAAGACCTACAAAACCTTAGTTTGTTGTCCTAAAGCTTCAACTTTGCTATGGAAAATGCTAATGAAACTTATTGTTGAAGAATATTGATGCTTGAATTTTGAAATTTCTTTGTAAAAATGACTAAGAGATTTGAAAAATGACCTAAAATGTGTATTTATAGGTATCAACACCTAATTTTCCTATTATTTAAACCTAAGAGGCTGACATCCATCAAAAAATTGAATTGAATTTGATTAAATTCTCGCTCAAAATTGATTTTTTCCCCCAAAAGGTACTCATTCACCACCCTTGGTGAATGGGTCCCATCAGAGGGGCCTCATTCTCTCAAGGTGGCGAATGGGTCCCACTAGTGGTTTTTAGAGGTGGGTTTTTAGGATGTGAGTGAATTAAGTGTTGTTTGTCAGGATTTAGATGATTTTTAAGTGAAACGAGCCTCTAGATAAAAAATAATGGGTCTTAGGGGCTTGTAAATGTTGTTTTGAGGAATGAATAATGTAGGGGTACTAAAAATTAGGTCCAAATTAAGCGTGAAATTTTCTCTTTTCTTAAGAGTGTCTAATTTTGTATGCCACACTATGAAACACATTTTTTCCTCACAGATAACTAAAACATTTTTGTGTCTTTGTATAATATTTTCTACATTATTTTTGTAAGATTATATATATTTATAAATAATTTTAACTTTAAACTTTTTAGAAATAGAAAATAGAAAAAAACTTCAAATATAATATCTACATTTATAAAGTAAATTAAAAGCTTGGCTTAATTGATTTTTCTTCAAATTTTTATTATCAGGTAGGTTTGACCATATTTCCATACATGAATTATATTATTTTTATTCATTACTAGCTATCACACCTTGGTGTGCAATGGGTACATTGAAGAAGTGTGAAAGGTTAATTAGGGAATATTTGGTTTATTTTTTGCATGCATGTGTGTAGTATATGTGAGATAAATTAGTAGGCTATTTAGAAAATTATGTTATTTGTGCAACAAAGGTCTCAATGGAGAAGTGATAGCTTCAAATAAAATATGCATCTACTTATAGGGATTCAAACATAGCTAAAAGAAAACCTTTGAATTAGGAAGGTAATAAAGCTCCATTGTCAATAGACTCATGTTATGCCCTCAATAGGGAGAGAGGGAGAGATAAGGAGATATGGGGATAGAAAGAGGGAGAGATTAGGGGGAAGGGAGAAACAAATAAAGAGGTAAGGAGAAAGAGATTGAGAATAATATAGATATGGGGATGGAGATGGAGATGGAGATTGAGAGGTATGGGGAGTGAAGGAGAGGGAGAAAAATAAAATGTATAAAAGGATAGATAGAGATGGAAGAGATAAGTATATTGAGAGGGGGAGAGATGAAGAGATAGAAATATATAAAATAGAGATAGGAAGTGACATATAGAGATGGGTGGAGAGAGGGAAAGATATAGGGGTAGAGAGAGATGGATAGATATAAAGAGATAGAGATAGATGGAGATATGTAAGAATTTAAATATGGAGAGATAGAGATAGAGATAGAGCTATAGATAGGGTGATCCCACAATAGTGGTTTACAATTTTTGGCCAAACTGGACACTGATATTTTTTTTTAACACAATATCCACATTCGGGCACCTATAGTGATTAAACCGTAAGGAATTTGAAGATGATGAAAACTAGAGTCTTGTCATATTTGTTTGTAGATTCTAAAAATATTTTTTTCAATTTTTTTGGAATTAGATTGCACTTCTTTTTCCATCTCCCACGAAAAATTGGTTTTTTTTCAAAAAACAACATTTTAAAAAAGTGACGCACACCGTATAATGCATAGCTTTTTTTCCTTGAAAGATAAAATTACAATTCTTTCAAATTTAGATTTCCAACTCTTATATCTAGTGCTTCCACTTGGTTAGATAGTTTTTTATTGAATATTTTTTCTTTAATCAAGTTTCAAAGTCAAATCAATTACAATTCAGACATAACACGACCGTATAACGCATAACTTTTACTGTATGTATCGAATTTTTTTTTTTTTTGGATCAAGGACTCCAATAACTGGTGTACTCATATTTTTAAATTTTTTTTTGATAATCTTCTATTTTTCCACTTGTACAGAACATAGAGTTTTGTTTTTAGTGAAAATCCTATATTTAATAAAACTTAAAAAATAGATAGATAATATAATCAAAACATACTAAAATTATATTCGTTGGATAGCTCATTTTGAGGGGAACCCGATACTAGTTGGGTTTTTGAGATCTCCTCCATTTTCGTTCTCAAATCAAGCTTCGAAGTGCAAAGTTTCAGCAATTCTAGTGCCTTAGGAAGCAAGGATGAAAAAAGATGGGTTCAGCTGAACAAGTGTTCGGTCAAAGAAAATAGAAATGTTCGGTCGAACCAGGGTTCAACCGAACCCATGTTCGACCGAACCCACCACATATGGAATAAAAAAATGATTTTTAAATGGGTTCGACCGAACATTCTAAATATGTTCGGTCCAACACCTTGTTTTTAATATTAATATAGATATTATTTATATTCTTTTTAAATCATAACTTAAGAGAAAGATATGGAGCGAGTGGGTGTAGGCGGGAAGGCTTAAATTTGATGGCCATATGACCGTATTTAAAGATCTTTGCTGTAGAATACAATCAAAATTTTAATAATATTGTAAAAGGAGATATTTTGGATAAACTTTCAAAATTTATATAGAATTATAATGATATATATGTTTGATTTATATATAATTTTACATACACTAAGGTATATCATAATGTTTTAAGGGCACCCTTGAATAGATAAATCAGAATTAAAAATTTGTTGACAAAAGTAACTAACCATCAAATTTAATCCTTGGTAGGAGGGAG